>JAHBCN010001850.1:102500-105574 GCA_019359885.1 Listronotus oregonensis | reverse complement strand
CCAAAACACGTAATAAAACTCTAGAATATTATTAAATTTAGACTTAAGTAAAGTGACCAAAGTTAGCTTATTTTCTCCCCCTTGGCAGAGATTTTAAAAAAACCCAAAAAATATTCTGCACATGTTTATTGGTGAAATTTTTTTTGTTTTTTTGGAAATATTAAAAATTATTCAATTGGGGGTTGATAGGATGACGCAAAACTAAAATATATGAATATTATCAATAATAATAAAAGAAAAAAATTTTCCCAAATATTAAAAAATTTTATTTTCATTTTAAAGGGGGGTATAGTTGAAAGTCCCCCCTTAAACTCGGGTTAAATCACCCCCTCAACATAAAAAAAATCAAAAGTTCTTAAAAAATCAAAAAAAACCACTGGGGATTCTAAATTTTAAAATTAAATCTTTACTTCCCACCAGTGTCTAAAAACTTCCCCGGTTAAAAAGGGGTACACTCCCCCAAAGTGATAACATACAAAAATCATAGCAATATAAAAACCCAAATATATTAAAAAGATCTTAGCTTTCTTTTAACAAATTTACTGATTGATCTAATTTTCAAACTTTTTTTAAAAACCAACCCTCCTTGGAAAATTATAACATTAAGTCAGCTTATTCTATCTGAACAGAAAGCCAAGATCTATATATTAAGTTTTCTTATAGTGCTATAAAATTTTGTATGTTATCACGTGCCGGGTAGTTCACCTTAGATATAAGGGTGGTTTCTGATGAATCTGGTGAGAAGCATTGATTTAAATTTGTAATTTTAGAATACCTTAGTAATTTTTACTATTTTAATTTGATTTTTTTTACATTAACGGATAATTTCCTATTAAATAAAGTCGACTTAATCTTTCTCTAAAAACAGTAAGATCTATTATAAAACATTTGACAGTTTTCTTTTATTGCTATGATATTTTCGTATGTTATCTCGTCACAGGAGTGCTTTTCTTATAGATACTGGTGGAAAGGAAAATTTCTAATAATTTAGAATACCTAAGTAGTTTTTCATAGATGTTTTTCAGTAATTTTTTTTTTTTTTTTCATATTTAGGAGATGATTAAACCCCCTTAGAGGGAGGTGGACTTTTAACCATATTACGCCCTCGTTAATATAAAAATTAATTATTTTCTATTTTAAGATTTCATTTTATTAAAAAAATACAAATAGAATTACTTTTATTAGTATTGATTTTATCCATATATTTCAATTTTGCGTCATTATATCAACCCCTAATTACTTAGGGATGATTTTCGACATTTTTCGAAAAACCAAAAAATTTGCCTAACTTGATTTTTCATTGCCGATAATTTGACATATATGCAGAATATTTTTAGGATTTTTTAAGGTCTTTGACAAGGGTGAGAAAATAGGGTAAAAATATGCTGTTTTTGCAGTCACTTTTTTTCTCCTAAAGATATTCTTTAAGTACGCATGTAGGTCTTATTCAATATCAGTTTAAATCGGTAAATTTGTTATTTTTTATAAAAGTATTTAAGTCTCACGTTAATTTTAATAGTAAGACTTAATTAAGGTTTAATATTTTTAAAACAAAAGGATGCGTTGAGTGGATTAAGCCCTGGGGAAGTCCGGATAGCGGACCAAATAGGCAGGTAGGTAAAAATAACAACCGGCTTGTGGACCAAAAATAAGGGTGTTCCTGTAATAAAATTTCCAGGTAATAAATGATTATTACGTGGTTTGACAAATAGGATGCAATTATTGGAGACCACGAACAACAACTTCCAAAGAATAACCTAATTCTGGTTAGTTTATGGTTCGTTGTTGTTAGTTTTCCTCCTTAAATTGTAAATTTTCTTTATCAAAAATGCGTAAATCTAAAATAAAAAAAGGTCTGATGTCTTTTTTTCATTTTTTATATCCAAAAATAGAGTGGAAGTTGTTTTAGTAATTTAACAAAACCGTTAAGGGAACTTAAAAATTATTTTAAGGTGTTATTTTTTTATCAAAAAATTATGATTTTTATTAAAAAAAAATTAATAAGCATCATCAGAAATTTTTTAGTCCTCAAACCGGCCCTACATAAACTGGGAAAAAGTTTATAACTGCCTGTTTGGTCCGCCATCCGGACGTCACCATTACCTGACAGAAAAGTTTTTCTAGGAAGTAGGTCTTTAAATTAATGTAATAATTGTATTTAATAAATATAACAGTTAAACAAAATACCAAGCCTAATTATGTTAAAGGAAATGAATAATTTATTGCTTTTAATGATATATATAAAAAAGAAGTAATGTCTTGTTTTTTTTTTGTAATGGATGCAAGTTGTGACCCAATTAAATGGACAGAACACCAAAGTAAAAAAAATATTACTTTACTACCTAGCGTACTTAATTAACAAATACACCACTAAAGTTTACTTAAATTTAGTGAAACATCAGAAAATTAATTTGGCTTGAATTGTGTTTGTTTTAAATGTAAGTACTAATAGGCCGTCAGACGATCCTAGAAAAAAGGATCAATTTTGTTTGGTTTGGATAGCATACCGAGTATAAATTGGTCCAAGATGACTATTTTTTGCACTTTCTAGGTCTTTTTTCCAGTTTTAATCAGAACTAACCGCAATCATTCCGTAAAACATATCAATAAATGATCAGCGTATGAATAATATGCACTATTTTAAAAGAGCAATCTAGGTACGATTACCAAAACACAAAATAGTGTAGCTAATCATAAAAAATGTCACATTGCCATTTACTTTTTTTACTCAGAAAGGTATTTTTTTACCCGAAAAGTGTGAATGCCATCCACCACTTTACTGTTATAAACGTTTTATTTAATATTACAATTTTTAAAGTCCACATACCACGGCATCAACTTTGTACAGGGTTTTTCCTTATAATATGGCATGCTTTTAAAGGTATTATTTAAAGGAAAACAAAAAACTGGTTACCACAAAGGTTTTGGAAATTTTTATGAAGATTTTAGATATACCATTAAAAATGCAACTGATGATGGGAAAATAAAATCAGCATTTTTTATTTGAGCACCCTGTATTTTATTAAAAATAAAAAATATTTTTTTGAATAGATAATATGTCTATGGATAAGCAG
>JAHBCN010001850.1:0-97500 GCA_019359885.1 Listronotus oregonensis | reverse complement strand
CAAAGGGATATTATCGTCGATATCAAATTAATTTGCAATAAATGTTTTGTAATAAAACAATAAAGAAAAAATATATTTTACTTAGGCGTATACGGACAGTTTTTAAATTTATGTGATAAAAATAAAAACACACGACCTTTTTAAAACTGAGGGAGTGTATTTTGCCAAATGGATATGCGCGAGAAATTGTATTGTATTTTTTTTCTTCTTTAGAGACAAATGTTTATGGTCCTTGCCTTATAATGACAATGATTAAAGCTTTTTACAGTTTAAAAGATGCCTTGCATAAATTTTTTTATGCTATAATTTTTCTGCACATAAGTCCTTATTGGTTTTTAAAAATAGCTGTAATTTTTCTCTCATGCAAGAAGAATACGACAGGTACCATCCTTAAAATGTGTTAATACAATATAATTGACTTAGCCTATAAGTCAGTCGAGCTTTGTTTAAAATATATTGATAAATATAAATTTAAAAACATTGATACATTTATTTTATACCCAAGAATTTTACACAATAGCTCTGTATGTTGTTTGCTAATTTAACTTGGTTTACCTTTTTATTAACACGAATTTTAATAATAAATATCAAACTTTAACAATTCATGAATAAAATTGCACAAGAAATTGGGCGAAAAGAATCGTGCAAGAAATCAAAAAAGTGTAAAAACATCTTAGTTTAGTTATGATTTACCTTACTGAACTTACCCATCAAAATTTTGACTGGTACAATCATACACAGCATCTCTATTTCCTTTCATTCTCAAGAATGAGTCACAGTTGTCACAGCCGTCTTGCTCAAACTGATCAATAGATTTAATAAGAGAACACATTAAACAGGCCCTAAGACCCCTTAAACTTTTAGGAAGTGTATCAAAAGACATTTTTTGGAGAAAGACTATATAACTTTTCTGAACAGTATACACTCACGACAAGCGCTATACACAAACTATTTGCCCAAAGCTTTGACCACCTCTTTTTATCCCCTCACAGTTTTAATAAGGAACACCCCTATTAATGGGTTTGTTACCTGAACCACCCTTAAAGATATTATATTTTGTAACAGTGGGGCATTTACAAGAAACCAGTTTTGCAATTTATTAAGCAATAATTACATACTTAGATTTTAATTTAAGCTAATATACAGGATGTTTCGAAATTTTACCACTGCCCAATGGTAAAATTAAAATATAAATTTTATTTTAACGTGTTTCTTTTTGCTAGTCCGGTAGAACATTTTAAAAAATAATTTTACATTAGGCAAGAAACATCTTGGCGATGCCGTTTTAAAGTATGAATTAGAATCAGAAATAAAAAATAAATGACAGTTTATTTTAGCCCTACGCAATATGTGTTGTCCTGAAAAAATGATTTTAAATTTTAAAAAAATGTAGTGTTGTGGTATTAGGATACTCAAAAAAGAATGCAAATGCAATGGTTTCCTATTATACTGGTTTTGGTCCATTTTTTAAAAAGCATTTTTCAGCTTAGGTGTTAAAAATTTGTTTGTCATATTTTCATGTAAGAAAACGCTCTGAGAATATTTTTAACTAATTTGGAGACACTCTGTGTTAAGCCCAAATGTAAACAAAGTTGATTTTTAAGCTTTACATACTGAAATTATACCTACCTATTTAGATAATAATGGTGTTTAATATTTTTAGTTGTATAAATACATATTTTTTTATATAGATACATAATAGAACAGTTGCTGGGAAATCTCTTATTTTTTATTACATTTATTTAAATTATTTATTACGTAAATTTGTGAAAAAATCATAACATTTTCTTAGTAGAGCTTCTTTAAAAAGTCCGCATCATAGAGATTCTTTTATTATTTAATTTAAATAAAATTGAAATGTTATTAGTTTCTGATTTTTAATATAAGTCTAGTTTTTAAGTTATAACACCCTACTTGGACAAAACATCAAAAACGGACGAAGCTAGCTAAAATTCTTCCTTCTTGAAACTGGTCACAGCCAAACTGAATGATTTTATGGTAAAATATTTATTATTTATTAGGATACATTTATTTTTATGTTTCTTTAATTCTTATTTTTATCAAAAAACACCACAAAAATCACTTTTAAAAAGTCAACAAAACTATCTAGGGATTTTTAAGCCGTGGTACAACTTGGGAAACAATTGAAAAGCGCCTACTTTTTAAATTTTAATTGTGTAAAAGGGGATGTTCTCAATTGCCTATTTAATATACAGGTGTCCCAGAAGTAATGGAACACAGAGCAACAGCAGATTCCTTAGGTCGAAATAATTAACGTTAACTTGCCTTATCCCAAAGTGGATAATAAGTAAGATACAGGGTGTTAAACTTTTAATTTTGTTTTCGTTTTTTCGAAATAATTTCTTAACTAAATAACATAGCGGTACAAATTTGGGGAATTAGGGATTTTTTCATGCGAGAAATTCAAATTCGTCCATACTTTTAATGTTGCTGGTAGAGGGCGCCAGCTACGGTCTACCCCACTTGTTTTAGATGGCATAACTTTTTTATGCTTAGTATATTGACCTGTTTGATAAAAAAAATTACCATAGCTTTCTCTGAATCAAAAATGTATACTCTATTTAGGTCTCTGGGAGCAACTGTTTTCGAGATAAACGCACTTTAAAGGACCCCGCAAGTTTTCTATGGAAAATGGGTTTAGTCCAATTGTTTTTAAACTTTGTAAAAGTAAAGTTTTCGATACGCTGATCAAAAGTCTCCACGGGCACAAAACCCAAAAACCCCTCTAACTCCCCCAAAATCACCTTCAAGGGTCTCCAAATCCCTAGTGACCTTTAAGGCTGATTTTGGGGGAAAGGTTTGGGTTTTGCCCGTGAGGATCAGCGTATCAAAACATTACTTTCACGTTTGAAACAATTGGTTATGGCAAAACCATTTCCTATGCAAAATTGCGGGGTCCTTTAATGCGTTATCCAACAGTTGCTCTAGAACAAATAGGTACAATTTTTGATTAAGAAGAATTATGTTAACTTCTTTTTAACAAAATGGTTAATATACTAAGCCCAAAAGTTATGCCATCTAAAGTGGGAGAACCAACTAAGCCCCACTAGTAACATCAAAGATATGGAATTTTTCGCCTTAAGAAATCCCCAAATCCCCAATTTTGTACCGCTATGTCATTTAGTTAAGAAATTATTACGGAGAACCTGTATCTTAGTTAACTTGTAAACTTGCCTTATCCACTTTGGGATAAGGCAAGTTTACGTTAATTACATTATTTCGACCAAAGGAATCTGCTCTTGCTCTGTGTTTCATTACTTCTGGGACACCCTGTATACCTCACCAACAAATTTAAATTCAGAAAAATGCACCCCTGCCTCACTTGTATTAATATCTAACTTATAAATAAAAGACCTTGCAATATAATTGTAGGACTCCTTATGCACCCTTATCATAATGCACCTTTTACAAAAGATTAAAATATTGCTTTTACTTGGATTATATGCTTTTTATATAATTTTCCAATTTCTTTATTAAAGTTTTTTTTACATTTAATGCTAATAAAATAATTTAAATTTTAAATCCGGCGCCTTTACCACCAACTTATCTGTCTAAAAATTCCTAGATAATTTCCTTGATTGTTTTTGAATATAATAATAAAATTTTTGAATGTGTTTTTACTAGTAACACTATTCAGTAAATAATCGGCAAAATGAGTTTATCCTGTAAAATATAAAGTGTTCTACCATGAAGTCACTAGGTTTACCAGGTTCAAGAAGAAGGAATTTTAGGAAACTTTGTTCATTTTTGAGGTTAGGTCCGATTAAGGTATTATAACTTAAAAACTAGAAGTTTCCGACAAAATTTGACTTCAGATTCGTAATCAGCGCCCCAAAAACCTCCGTTTACTGAATTTCAATAAAATCGGCGTGGGCCCGATAAGTAAAAAATTACCAAAAATGTCCTTTATCATACGAATTTCTCAAAAAGAACCATCTTAAGTACTATGGCAAAATAAGAAAACGAACACCAGATAAGATTATTTATAAATAAAACAAAATTAGTTTTTCCTCTTATTACTGTACCTACTAGATAAATTGGAATAAAAATCTAAATTAAATTTAGACGGAAATCTATAGATAGTATTAAGATATTTTCTTTTATAAGTAAAAGTATAATAACATCACCAAGCATATTAAAAAAATGAAATTAAAGTGAAGGGCGTTTTTTTAACTTACTTAGTTTAGTAATTCTTCATTGGTTGACAGTCAATTAAAAAAATACAACATATAGAAAGTGTTTTTAATAGGAAAACCCTATTTATATATTACATTTTCGTATTAAATAACAACTTCGAATGTTTTAATTACATTTGTATTTCTAAAAGTTTGTTCTATTACTGGATTTGCGTCTAACGGTTTTAAAAAGTATGTTTTAAGATTGAATAATTAAAATTTATTTTGTCCTAAAGAAAAATATTAGGTAAATTATATATAGGTCAAAATAATATCTTAAAATTAAACAAAAGGCTTATAATGTTTTGCTTTTTCCTGCTATTTGAAAGCTTCTATAAATAATAAATTTAAAGATTTTACTAATACTAACACAATTAAAATAAAACTACCTACTAAGAAAGCAAAGACATCCAGTAGCAAATATTTATACCACTCAATGTCTACCGTGGGACTTCTAAGGTGAGTCGTCCCTTTATGCCTAATGACATATTCTGCCCACCACATCGCTCGTTCCATACCCGTCATTGGTTGATCTTGCAGGAGCTGGCGTAATTTTTTCATGTTTTGCCTGTAACTAAAACATAAAAAATGAACTTTTATTTTAATTTTTCGTTTTTATGTAACATCAAAGTTGTTATACGTTTAATTTGGTACAATAGCTCAGTATACCAAGTAGTATTTTGGCAAGCTCCTATTGGCTGAAATCGGCACACAAGTGTTATCTTTTAAAAAGTGGGTATAAAACATAAAAAAAAAATCTGTACAAAGTTATCTTTCTTCCTTTTTCTATGTAGGAAGATCTTTAAAAAGCCATTTTCTTTTAGAATATTTTTTTATTTAATTTTTATTAAATTGCAAGATTGTTTATAAAACTTTTGTAAAAAATCAAAAAACGATTATAATGGTTTTCTTTTAGGCTTTATCAGTGCATATTTTTCAAAAAAAAATTGAATCCAATTTTATTCAAATTTATTATTATAAACCTTTAGTTTGGTGGAGATATATAGATGACATTTTATCTATTTATCAACATGACGAAAATTGTATAAATACTTTTTTAACACATATTAATACACAAGAACCCACTATTCATTTTACTTTAGAAAAAGAACAAAACTAACACTTCCTTTCCTTGATATTCTTATAAAAAAAGATGTAAATAATTTCAAAACTAAAATTTACAGAACACCTACACATACAAACAGATACTTAAGTTTTAACTCTAATCACCCAATAATAGTAAAAAAAGGAGTTGTAAAAAGTCTTTTCGATAGAATTAAAATAATTTGTTCTGATAAAAAAAAAGAAAATGAAAAAGAATTTTTAAAAGATATTTTAGTTCCTCTTGATTGTATCAACAAATGCTTTCTAAAATTTTAACGACCAAATTTAAGACAAAATCAAAATAGACCTATTACACCCAAGCAGCAATTTTAATCGTCGCCACCACGCCGCGACTATTGTTGGGAACTCCAAAGTTGTGGTTACTAGTGACGGGAACGTCGTAGCTACGGTCCCATTACGTGCCTATGACCAAATGGGAAGATTTTGAAGGTGATAGTTTAGTAAATAATAGGTTTGTTCCAACAGCGCCAGCCGTTAAAACCGTCACCGAACGATCACGCTCATGCGCAGTGTTTAAAATGCGTCCCAATTTAATCACTGCGCATGATGTGATCGTTCGGTAATTTTTGTGTTGGAACAAACCTATTACTAACTGAACTATACCGGTACGTCGCGTCCAATTACGTTCCAACTATGGCAGGGACGTAGCGGGGTCACCCTACCCAGTACACTTTATAAGATTTGTTCCCGCCTACTTTAATTGGTGTATTCGCTTTTTCTTTGTCTTACATATTTAGAAAGAGTTTAATAGAATCTTCTGTCGTTATTCAGCCTCCCCAACTATAATGGAAGTAATATTTTTATGTTTAAGTAAATATTATCGCCTGTAGGGTACAAAAAACTTTGCTGATTCACGAGCTCCGAGTACATAGAAATTCAAAACGATAAAAAAATTTCTGTGAAATGTAATGGCGATAGATTCATAAAAAGAACGCGCCCCCTCAAAATATATTTTTTAATACTTTTTTTTTCGGGCAGGCAATTATAAAAATGTATAGATTTTGTAAGATTTTTTTTACCATTTCTACTAATTATTATATAAGTTTAGTTTTGGTTTAATTTATGTTTTTTGTAATATTTTGACGATTCCATGATTGTAATACTATTAGGAAATTAAAATAAATGTAATGGCGTCCTACATTTTGTCAGTAAATATGGCGCATTTTTACATAAATTACTTTAAAGTGGTATTTACTACATAAGGTGTGTTTGAAGGATTTTCCATTTTACTGCGAGTAGCATCTACTACAATTTTATCACTTTAAAGTCATTATTAGCATTAAGTAGAATATTTTTTGTAGATATTTTAAACCATATAGTCGCGATAACTACAAAACCATCTTAAAGTTGCCGAAGCCACGATAAAGTTTCCATTGTTACTTTAACGTTCCAACTGGAACTTTAACATATAATTAATGTATTTTAACCTTGTTTGCAAAGATACATTAAGAAAATGTCGTTTTTAAAATTGTGGCCACACAAGAAAAGCGTGGCATATATTTTATGGTGGTTTTACATAAATGTGAACAAAAAAAAGTTTTGTTTTGGCCCAAAAATATGACATACAGCAAAAGGGAGAGCTTTCGAACACCAAGAAGTACTCAAACGATTCGCACTAATTAATAATGCCGACAACGAGTAGATATTTTCGTCGCTATAAAGTGACCCTTACTTTAAAGTATTTTTTTTTTAAGTAATTGGAACTTTGTGGTAAATTCAAAACAGAGTGGGAAGTAAAAATTACTAAAGTTATTTTTGTGAGTAGCGAAGGAGTTAATTTTACCTTAAATATTACTACATAGTTCCATAACTTTGAAGGAATTTTAAAAGTAGCAATGACATAGTAGTTACTTTTAACATTACTATAAAGTATAAAAAACTTTAAAGTGATATACCAGTAACAAGACAAAGTTACTGGGACTATCGAATATTACTTTAAAGGCTTATTAAATAAAATTTAACGAATAGGTAATAAATTTACTATTTGTACCATCTTTAAAACACAAAACACCATTAGATCCCAAGTAACAAATACAAAACCATACAATATAAACGAAAACACAAAGAATGTCATTTATAAGATCCCTTGTGAATGTAATAAATTTTATATAGGTGAAACTTCCAGACCATTAGCCAAACGCATAAAAGAACATAAAACATATATTAGAAACACATAATTACTCAAATCAAAAATCGTTCAACACGCATTTGATAATAACCACATAATAAACTGGAATTTTTCTAGCATTTTAGCAAAGGAAACTTGTTCAAAAAAACATAAAATTAAGGAAAGTGCATTTATTTTATTAAATAAAGACAGATGTTTAGCATCAATATCTGTTACCTTAAACTTAAATAATACATGAAGTAAATTCAGGTAAACTTAAAATCAATGAACACACCATACCACCCACCTTTCTGGTCTTTTTAAAAACTTTACATATACGAGTCTAGGTTATATGTATTATTTATGCCAAAACGTCATTAAAAAGTAAAAACGCTATTAGAATTTCCTAAGTTTTTAGATAAAATTTCTTAAAATTTAGTTTAATTTTTGTTTTAGTTTCTATCTTGACAACGGTGGCCGACTTGCCACCAAAACGTAGATTAGTATTTGTGATTTTTTTGGGGGGGTTTTCTTCTTTTTTGTTGCAGGTGATCTGCAAGTTCATAGGGGTCAATAGAGCTGGACAGGGTCAGCTCGTATACCCCGGGACCTGCACCGAAGGAGTCCCATTTTTTAAAAAGTAATAAGGCGAGTATCCCAAATAAAACAAACTGAAAAAATTAGGAAAAACCATTAATATGAACCACTTTTAAAAAATTAGTAACCTAAACCATTAAAGTTGAAAAGCTCATCCTTTATAAAAATTATTGTCTATAGTATGATATCTACACAGGCTAAATGCGGGCGCTATCCGAAAAGTATTTTTTTTTGTTTAAATCCCAATTTAAACATTTTGCAGTAATGTTTTGGACAGCTAATAACTGTAATTTTCCGATTTTAATTTAGTTAATGGATTACTAGGATTCTAATTTTATTCTGCAACTCTCATATCTTCGGTTTCCATATAAATTTGGCAAAAAGTGTAAAAAATGGTTTTGAACATTATGCTAAAGGTTTCGATCTCGCTTTTGGAGCCGAGTAATAGGGGATTCAAAGCAAGCCAAAAACTAATTTGCTCCAAGGACTAAGAAAAGGCTAGAAGTTAAAAATTACAAATGAAGTAATGACTAGACTTTCTATTTTTCTTGCTGACTCAACACAAACATTTGAAAAATCGTCACCAGCCAATGTCGGGGAACAGTTCTAAAAGAAAGTTTACAAGGTCTTAAAGTCATTACGACGGGACACTTTTGCTTTAAATAATTTTAGAGCCTTTTTGCGGGTAAGCATCTTGACCAGCATAAGAGTGCGCCAATTAGGTTAGGTTAGGTTTAAAGTGAGTGGACTTTTTACGCCCTCCACTGCGACCGCTAGGTCTATTGTGGCTCACACCTTTTTATATTCCTCCCAATAGGATCAGACTTTTAATGAATCCGATATCAGATTGGGAGGGAGAGTTCTTACATCTCCTCTTACTCGTGTCGCTACCGGACACGAGCACAATACGTGTTCTGATGTGTTCTGGTGTCCCTGTCTCCTGGAGAGTATGACAAGCAGACGATTAGATACGGAGGTAGTTACCGGGTCCTTGTTACAGGAACCAGATGTTCTTTCTGAGGCCGCATCTCCGGCCTTACCCTATGAAAACGGTCCTATCCGCTTTTTGTATAACGCCAGGGAGCCCTTTTTCCTAGAAAGGCGGCTCCGTCCGCCCTCTGCTTGAATTCAGGGATCCCTTCCCTGTCATTTTGTTTATCGTTGCTTTTCGTATCCGTGTCCCTTCAGAAGACAAGCGGATACTGCTGTGGATTAAATTTAAGACGTAAGCATAATTTAACCCATCTGTTTTATATGGATGACCTAAAACTTTACACAACTAGCGAGCGAGATCTACAACAGTCCCTTTAAAAGTTGTTCACGTATATACCAGATATGTTGACCTGGAATTTGGTCTCGACAAGTGTGCAGAACTTTTTGACATGACGTTTTTTTATAACCCTAAATAAATCATGATTTTCCTTAAATTAACCGATTTTGTATAGGGGGTTTTGAAGGTCGCTGATAACGAGTCCGAAGTCAGATTTGCAAAGTTCAAGATGGCGGGTCCAATACGGCGAATAAGATTTTTAAAAATCATTTTGCTTGTCCGGTTGCCAATAGTACGGAACCATTGCTGCAACTAGTAAGAGTATACAAAATAGCTAATGTTAAAAAATTTCTTTTTTGGCTTTGATTTATAATTCATCGTAGTGACGACCAGTTATATATAAGTCTTGATTCTAGAGCCATAAGAACAGCAACTAAAACAGCAGAACAGCAAATGCTCTTTTGAAGATCACATTTATAACCGGCAGCAGCAGAAACATAGAAATACTCGGCTTATCTCGAATCCTCACGTTTGGGTCTTTGAAATCTGTTAAACTTACTTAATTCTAAGTCTGTAAGAAAAGTTGATAAAATAAATTATTCCATGTGTGTAATAGAGTTCGGTGCCCCAGCAAAAACTAACATTGATATAAAGGAACTTTGGCATCTCTATCCGGAGTATAACGTGTGATTGCTTGTTCTGATTATGGGCGTTTTGGGGGATGAAGGATAATGTGTCTAGGGAGCTGAATTGGCATGAATGCCTTGTCGCTAGTCGCCCTATGCCCGTCTACACTTTAATTTTACTAATCATTTAATACTTTTACTTCTCACTTGTACTTGCTACTTAATAAAATAACCTTTCAGAAGGATTTTTAAGTGTGAAAGACACGATTCAGAAATTTTGTATTACAATTATTACTTACGTAGAATTTGTAGCCACTTCAGTAATGACAGTAACCAATTCTTCCTTGGTTGTATTTAAATAATCAATACCCAGTGCAACGCCCTGCTCAATTAACTTTTTTAGTATTACTTCTTGGTCATCAATAAATGGAATACCCACCATGGGCACCCCCCGGTCTATTGCTTCTTCTGTCGATTGAAGGCCACATTGACTAATAAATACTTTAAGGTTCGGGTGGGCTGTAACAGAATTCCTCTTTTTATAGCATTATGTCTAATAATATGGTTTTAAGATGGTTTTTTGCAAAATGACTATTTATAATAACTGACAAAACTAATTATTCTTTTGTAAAAATTATAGAGAAAAATGCCTGAATAAATGCTTTTGGCAAAGTGACAAAGTTACCATATTTTTAGTATGCATTGTGGAAATATTAATTTGAAAAATATTTCCGAAAATTTATCAAAAAACGTCAGAAATATATGAAAATATTAAAAGTAATGAAAATATAAGCGTAAAGACCACCAAGCTTAAAAAACTAAATATTTAATGAAAGATTACCATATGTTATAGCATAAGTGCTTAGTTTTGCTCAAGTGGTTTTGAGAAGCAAAAGTTAAAAATCTAAAAGCAGGTATTTAGAACCGAGCAAAAAATATCCGGCTTAAAATCTAAGCAAGAATGGTATTTGGTAAAACAATCCGCAAATAAAACAAACTTAAAACCAAAATAATAATTAATCAAAATGTTTCGTAAGACTTCGTATAAAAACACGAATCTTTATTTTACAGCTTTTTATAAGCCATTGAGTTAACAAACCTTTTTATGGTAACAACAATTTTTTGTAACTATGCTAACTGTCTAATTCTCTCTGTTACCAAATGAACAGTTTGAAAGTAGATTTAACACTGACCGTTTTGAAGGTTCTTTTCGCCTTTTATAGATACATGGTAAAGTCTGAAATTATCAAAAGGAGTTCTTTTAATATAGGGTTAAAGAAAAGTGCAAAATAAATGATTCTAGCGCCCTCAGAACCCTTCAAAATGTGAATAAGGAAAAACCAAAGTATTCAGTACCAATTTATTCAGATAAATTATTAACCTAAATTCAATAATACTAACTTTCTACAATTTCATAAACTAAACACGCATTTCAAAAGTCCGTAACAATATGTTTAACGATTTATAAAAATGAAAAATTGGCAAATAAAGAGTTCAAAAGTTAAGTTGGATTATTGATTGTCATTTAACGTATAGTCTGTCTCAAAGTATATCACCATACCCCCATAAATCTTTAACGATTTTATTACCTATTGTTATTGTTTATAAGGGCAGGGGTGGGCCAGGTATTTCTTGAGTATTAACCATTAGGCATATAAATATTTTGGCTAATATTTTAGTGGCAGTGTTGAATAACTGTTTTTACTGTGCGTTTCGAAAAGTTGTTTGAGAATGTAACTATGTCGCGTCGAATCATTTGTCATTAGATGCAAAACAGGTTGAAAAGTGTATGAAACTTTAATCAGTAAAGGTCTAATTAAACAAAAAGCTTTAAAAGAAACCTGTCTACTTACAAAAACTCCAATATCATCGATAAGGGATATTATTATTAGTGAGGAATTGAACAAAAGAAAAAAACGTAGTGATTTTCAATCTCACCGTATAGACAATAGTGATCAGGACCTAATAAGAAGAAAAATATATGGTCTTTATAAAAGCGGAGTTATTCCTACCTTAAATAAACTGAAAAAGAAGCTAGGCGAAGACGAAACCAATATAAATATTAGCCGTGCCACCCTCCATAGAGTTGTTTGTAAAATGGAATTTAAATACCACAAAATAGACAAAAGACAAGTAGTAATGGAATTGCACAGATTACGCCTTTGGAGATTTAATTACCTTCAAGAAATTAAAAGATATAGGTTAGAAAACAGGTCCATAATTTACCCTGATGAAACATGGTTCGATATACACGACACAGTATTTAAAGGATGCGTTGATTCCAGTCAAAAGTGTCAGATGAAAGCACCTTCAAATAAAGGAAAACGCATTACCATAATACACGCTGGTTCAGAAGACGAATTTGTCCCAACTTGCTTGCTGTTGTCTGCAAAGAATATTAAGGATTCTAGCTCGGATTATTATGAGAATACAAGTGCAGAACTTTTTGAAAACTAGTTTCAAAATTATATTTTAAAAAATATTCCAAACAACAGTGTTATTGTCATGGATAACGCAAGCTACCACAGCCGTCTGCTACACAAAGCACCAGCTTCATCAAGTTCAAAAATTGAAATCCAGGAATCTTTGTTAGAAAATGATATATATTTTGAATTCAGTTCAAAAAAACGCAACTTTTGGAAGTCCTAAATTCATATGCAATTAAAAAAGAATATGTATGTGATAATTTGGCTGAACAGGCTGGGCATAGTATCTTACGTCTTCCTCCGTATCACTGTATTTTTAACCCCATAGAGCATTTGTGGAACCAAATAAAATCAAAGATCAGAGCAGAAAATGTTACACCTATTTTAAGTCCCAGTGTTATAAATTTGATAAAAAATGTAATTACTAACATACCAGTTGAGAGCTGGAAAAATTCACTACAGCACATTATAAAAATTGAGGACTCCTACATTTCTATCCAAAACAACATACATTCTATTGTAATTAATCTCAATGATGACTCTGATAGTGAAACAGAATTAGATTTAGATTTTTAGATTAAAAAATGTAATTATGTATAGATAATGCAGTTATAAATTTATTAAAATTTTGCATATATTTAATTTCTTAATGTAATTTTAAGAGTATACTTACCTAAAAAAACAATAAATTATAAATCTTTATATTATTATAGTTCGTCCCTAATGTACTGTCCTTTAATACCTACCGATCCGCAGTTTTATTGCTGTCGGCAGGTATAATCCATAAATGAAGGCAAGAGCTAACACGGTATACTTTGAGACAGACTACCAACCATAATATATGCAAACTAAACAGACTACGCTACGCTAAGGAGAAATTGGTAAATAAAGAGTTCAAAAGTTAAGTTGGATTATTGATTGTCATTTAACGTCTACCAACCATAATATATGCAAACTAAAAAAGACTACGCTACGCCAAGGAGAAATTTCTTTAATAAAGAATAAAAGAAAAATGCAAAGAGCTAACTGTAGCGTCCTCAAAGCCTTTTAAAATAAACGTGAAAATGAGAAAAAACTAGGTAATTTATTTAAATAAATTATTAACCTAAATTAAATAAATCTAACCTTCTATAAATTCATAACCTAAACACACATTTTTATAGTCCGTAACAATATGTTAAATAATTCATAAAAATGGAAAATTGGCAAGGAAAGGTTTTAAGGTTAGATGAGATTATTAATTGTTATTTAACGTACTACCAACCTTAATATATGCCAACTAAAAATTACTAGGCTACGAAAGAATACTTTAACACCGAGCGCCAATGCCAACGAAAAATTATATAAGTATAAATTGAGCTTTACGTTTTGTTAAGCTCGACGCAGGTAAATTAATAACTGACTTCATTTTGTGTGTAGTTTGCCTACCACCCGTTTAGTGCACGTCTACATACTCATTTGTTATGTTCTTTTAATATATATTTTTGTAAAAAGTAATACACTAGATTTTTTTTAATAGGTGATATGGGAATACTTACTTAAAACCGGTCTACTTGTTTAAAAAGCATTTTTTTTAGAAAATGCGCAAAACAAAATTTCTCTGATTTTTCTGAAAATTTTGGATAAGGTGTTTTTGATCCACCTGATTCAATCCGGCCTATGTAAATTGGAAAATTCTAAAAAAAATAACAACTTTTTTATGGGCCACTCTGTATACTAAAATGTCACGTTAGAATATCTAAAACATCAAGACGTACACAAGAGATCCTATGAGTTTTTCGGCTATCTGCATTCCAAAAATAATTTTCGTTTGACAGCTGTCAAATTTTGTATTGATAAATCATGAAAATTTACCCTTTTAGTTACTTACCTAAAATATCTTGTTGTGGCATCCATTTCCGGATAACGACATTCTTGGGCTGACCAGGCAATTTTTCCCCTTCAAATTTCCACAAAACCTTGTAGGGTAGTTCTGCGAATGCCTTTATTAGAGAATTTCTCACCCCCGCCGGAATACTAATGCTTTTTACGTTGGATCCTAAGCTGAAGTATATCACTCCATTTACGGCATTATCCATTTCATCTTTAATATCCTAAACAATAAAAAAATATATTAAAACACTTTTACGTATAAAGATATATAAAATAAAAATAAAAACTAATAAGCAATTAAACTTAAAAAATATCATAAATAAAAATATGTAATGCAATAAAATATTTATATTAATAGAAACATTAAATTACTGAGATCTGACAAAAAAATTACTTTTTAAATGTGGTTAATTATCATTTAGATATTTAAGTATTTAATCATCTTTGTCAAATCGTAATAATAACTGAAAAATAATTAATAACAGTAGGTATATTTGATTAACAAAAATATACATTATCTCACAGTTTATTAGAAATGAAAGGTTACTTTAAATAAAGGCAAAAGTACACTAATGTGTCTTGTTGTGACTTGTCGCGTCAGTAGCATATCGGTTTTATGAATTTAGTTCCGCTGTACACTTGCGGTGTTTTACCGTCCGGCTTCCTGCGGCGCCGGAATTAAGGCCTAAAGTACCAACAGATAGATCAAGTGATGCACACTTGTATCCGGTACCGCAGAGGCGCCATGCGGCGCCTTGCGGGCACGTCGCGGTTGTTTCGAACCATTGTTTTTCATGGAACCGCAGCAAAAACGCAAGTATGTGTGCAGGCAAATTCGCGGCGCCGCGCGCCGCAGCATAGTCGGACGCTAAAAAGCCGCAAGAGTGCAGCGGCGCTTAGTTACATTAGAAACACATTATTATGGTGCGTTGGGTCGTCATAACAGACCATAATAATGTCTCTAACCTAAGTAAATGTATGAAACTGATATGCTTCTAAAGCGACATGTCCCAACACGACACCATAGTTAATTTGTTAGAATTACCATTTGTGCCAGATTTTCAAAAATTAAAGACGCTGGTTTTTACCACAGTAGATAGAGCATTGAACTTTGTATTTCATATAGGTGCAATTTATTTTTTTTAAAGCACATCACTCTGACCTTAAATTCTAGATTTTGGGCTTGATGGTGGAGTTCCGCGACCGTCATTTTAAAAACAAGGGTATAATTAGTTTTTTGAGGTTATCTCGCAAACTAAAAAGGTTACGAAATATTTGTAAAAAACTTCTCTCTACATAATAATATTTATCACAACTTATTTCAATAACTTTTATATTTAAATCGGGCACTTACAGTTAATACGCTAAGTTGTCGAAAAAACCATTGCAAAATATTTAAACTGCGATTTTAAAAGGCTACACTACACATTACCACCGTCCGGCCATAGCCCGTTAAAAATATATGTAAAAATAATCATTTTCTTGACCTGCTTTACAACTTTGAAATGGTCCAAGTTATGAATTTTTTAAGAAGTTGTCAACATTGGCGGTATTTTCTACTTTTCTTCGAAGAATTTGTAAAAAACAATTTTCTTTGTTTTTCGGTTCTTTATAAAAGTCCTATTGACATTAGGTATAGCGACTAAATTTATTAAATTTAAATTTTTAATTTTAAAAGAAAAAGTGGCTATTTTTCATTGTGTTTTCTATATATAAGCAAAGAAAAGCCAACTTTGGTATACGAATTTGTGTTTTTAGGCTCTATGCATCAATTTAAAAAAGATAGCCCCGGTGGTTTGCTGTTAAATTTTTAATTCGAAAGAAAGCTCTTTAAACTGTGCTAGTAGGGAAATTGAAATAGAAATTTATTTAAAATGTAGACTTTTATTTAGAAACTAGTTCATAATACTACCGGAAGAACATATGAAGTATAAGATCATATTTAATTTAAGGACTTATATTTTGCACAAAAATAAAACAACATTACCTTTTTTTTAAAACAATAGTTATAAAACAGTAACTTTATAAACATGAGTTACTGTGGATAAAATGTTATTTTAATTCTTAATGGTAACTACCTTATTATGATGCCTTTTCCTTAAAAGGTTATAAAGAGAAGGAGTATAGAGTAGTGTTGTGATTTCAGGTTATGAATTTTATTCCTTTATCTACACTATAATACAAGTATCTTTTTTATGACCACCAGTGCTAGGAGAAAGCGAAAAAATTCAGTGAAAGTATCTTTTTGAGCCGAACATAGATCTTTCAACTTACTATTTATAATAATACAGGCCCACAAAAAAAAATAAGTGGTGTGTGCAGGTTATCGGACTAGGAGTTTCTGGAGTATTTTTTTTCCTCTGAGCACGAATCCAAAGTCAAAATTGGGGGTCAAACAGCAGAATATAGAAAACTTCAGATACTAACGATTTTTTTTCTTTAATTTAAAACGTCAATATTTTAAAAACTGTTAAAGTTATACAGTAAAACTTGTCTATAACGGCTACCATGAAATTAGGAATAATTTGCCTTTATAGAAGGGTGGCCAGTTTTGCCAGTTAACAGTTGTTTAACCACTCGTGGCTACAAAATTTTTCCCTTTTAAATTGCTTGCTGCCTAAAAGTGCTTTTTGTTTAATTAAGGGCCCAGATATTGGAACATTTTTACCTCTTGCTTTGCAGAACAAATTGTAGACGACTTGATCTATAGCCAATCCTTCCAACTTCTGAAATTTCGTCTTTTGTTCTAAATTAACACTTTCTTCAAACATTCAATTTAGTTTAGCTGTATTTCTGACAATATTATTTATTTGGGATTTTCCAACATCAAACTTTTCAGCCAGTAAAACTTGTCTATAACGGCCACCATGAAATTAGGAATAATTGGCCTTTATAGAAGGGTGGCCAGTTTTGCCAGTTAACAGTTGTTTAACTACTCGTGGCTACAAAATTTTTCACTTTTAAATTGCTTGCTGCCTCAAGTGCTTTTTGTTTAATTAAGGGCCCAGATATTGGAACATTTTTACCTCTTGCTTTGCAGAACCAATTGTAGACGACTTGATCTATAGCCAATCCTTCCAACTTGTGAAATTTCGTCTTTTGTTCTAAATTAACACTTTCTTCAAACATTCAATTTAGTTTAGCTTTATTCCTGATAATATTATTTATTTTGGATTTTCCAACATCAAACTTTTCAGCCAGTTTTTGCGAACTCAATGCGTACATTTCACTTTTCGTGATAACATCAGTTTTTTCCTTCAGTGTCAAACGATTTTGTTTTGGGGGCATGATTAAACACTTTTCGATTCCAAACATTATAATTTTATTCTTATCGATTTAAGATACAACTAAAAATATAATATGAAGATAGTCCCCCAAGCCACTAATGGTATTTGAATCTGGCCATAAATATTATTGTTGGGTATTTTCACCTTACCCTAAAATTTGCAGAATACAATCATAAAATAATAAAATACAACTTAGCCCGAATAATTTCCGACCAATATTAAAAGTTTGATTAACCTGAAATAGGTTATAAACATTGAGATTTGTCTGGCCGTGACTGTTTTATAAGGGTGTCCATTATCTAAGGTTTTTATATACGGGTTTTCCTATAAAGAAGATTTTTTTTAGCTTAAAAGTGGCCAATAAAACAGGTGGCCGATATAAAAGGGTGTCCATTAACACAAGTTTTACTGTATAACCTTTTTGTCTTAATGCAATATTTTTTAAGTTATTATTATTTATCACATCAAAAATGTTTATAAAACTTTTTTATAGAGAACTTAAAAAGCTCTCTTTTTTGTTGTATGAAATTGTTTGTGTCTCTTATAGATTATATAGTCGTAGTGCAAACATTTCGTGGTAGCAGGTTTGTGCCTGTAAATGTACCGTGTCGGTTTTTTATTGTTTTCTTGATTTTTTGCTAATTGACCCCCAATTTTGACTTCAGATGCGTGTATAGCGAAAAAAAATACGTCAGAAAATCCTAGTTCGACACCCAGATGTCACACCTCTAAAATTATGGGCCTGTGTAATTATTTCCCTATATATTTTTTTAAATACATTTCAAGAATCCTTCTTCTATTAAACTTTAGGGGTAATAATTCAGGTGTAATGGCCGGTTGCATTAACAATTTTAAGAAACCCTTAGCACAAGGTAACCCTTAAAATTGCCAAACAAGAAATGTGATTGACTTCATTAGAAACTTAAGGAATACTTAAGGCTAAGGGTTTCTTAGAATTGTTGGTACAACCGGCCATGAATTAAATATATTTACGTACCTGCGGAAGTGGTTTTGCAGGCCTGATATGCATACATTCTATTGGAATCACAGTGGGAACCATTGGTCTTGGTGTATAAAATATGGGATTTATATTTAGAAACAACAAGCTTAGATTTCTTTCAATATCTGCCAAATAGGGAAGATCTGGTCCCAGATATTTTTTAACAAACGCGTCACCTTTGGGCATCGCTACAAAATTTATATAGTATCGGGTCCACAAGAAGTATACGGTACTTTTTATTCGTTCCCAAAAACTAAAATTTATTATTTACATTCAAACAGTTGATTGTTAGGTGTCTAGTTTTCTATTTGGCATTAGTAGCAAAAGGCATGTCTTAGCATAAAATAATTATTAGAGTTGGAATAACTCAATCATATCATAATAATTGGGTGTTATCCATATATTTTAGAAAAAGCTAAATACACATAAATTCGTAGGGACGAGTCCCCAGGTGAATTTTATAATCTCACAAGTCCGTATAAAAGAGGCAGTACCGAATATTTAAGGTATGAAAACATGGGTAAAACGGAGAAGTTTAAAGGGACTGCAAAACGACTCGTGACGTCACATCGCATATAAATTCAGATTGTTTACGTATTGATTTTGTCTATTTCCAGTTTTGCTGCGGTAAATCTCGACATCTAGTATTTTGTTTAATTTTGCGTGGCTTTTTTTTTACGGCTTTCACAAACAATTTACCCTCTGTGAATATATTTATGGTGATGGATTACAAATGGCGAACGTTTTAATTTAGCAGAAATCAAAAGTGCAAAAGCAGCATTCTAAGTATTTATTTTATGTGTTAAATAAAATAAAACATGTTTTTACAATACTTGATGTTTAAACCAAATTAGAAAAAATATATTCATGTAGGTAGGTATTAATGTATTTGTTAATTATAACCCTATTTCTAACTTACGTTAAAGTGGTCTTCACAACAGAAAAAATCACTTTTTGACTTTGGCATATAACATCCTGCTGCTGTAAACCATCGTTTCTTACGCTTATAATCCCCTCTAGGCACACATACAAAAATTTTGTTTGGTGTACTGACAGATGTGCTAGAGCAGAGGGGCACAAAACACCATTTATTTTGTGATTCGTACATATTACTCATTCAAACAGCAGTAAATGTTTCTTGATATTAACAGCAACTTAAAAATTTTTGACTGTGGCCACTTAAATAATGTCGTTATAAAATTAAACCATTAAACCTAGCTTAAAAGGTGACAATTTATTAGAAACATGAATAACGCTTTATCGCTTTACTGTTTATATGCGCTGTGACGTCAGACAGCAGTGACTTTCAAAAAGTTTGTTTTGGCGCCAATTTTTGCCGTTTGAATTTTAAAGGGCAGTTTTTGTTTGAAATATGCTTTTCAACTTTTTTTTAAGGTTACTTTACGATTTATATGCATATATGTTTTCATTTTATAGGTTTTCCAAAAACATGAGTATACCCAATTAACTTAAAAAAATATATATTAAAAAATTGGTATTGTAACCGATAAAACTGTAGCTTTACTTATAAAAGTACTTTAAAAACAAAGACAAATAATAAATAAGATTGGGTTTTTATGATAAAAATATGAGGCTTGTTAAAAATACAACTATTTTAAAAATGCCATACATTTTACATTTCTAAATTAAATTTAACCTTAAACTAAGTTTATTTTAATAATTGTCTTCCAGTGACTAATATTTTAAATTTGGGCTAATACGAATTTTCATTATTAGACGACTCTGACTAAACTCCATCGGAATAAAAATCAAGAGTCACGGTATTCTTCCAATAATCTTTAAAAAAAATTAGTAAAAAAATAATTATTGTATGCGAATAATCTGGCCGAAGTAAAACAATAAAAAAATTCTAGTGTATCTTTATATGGAGAAGTAGGTTTCATAATAAACCAGAAACACGCAGACAAAGTTGTCCAGATAAGATAAGATAAGAGTGGCATTTCTTGTGCTAAGACTGATCTTAAAATACAGACTTAATGTTATTTTGGTCTACGCCCCAACAACTTTACATGCGGACGAAGAATGAGAACATTGCAACAGCGATGGCAAAAACACCAACTTATTACAACCCTGTTATAAGAGATCTGAATGCAAAACTCGGATATAAAGATGATGATGCTTAGTCCGCTATTGGTGAACATTGGTATGGACAAAAGAATGAAAGAGGAAATACACTCCTAGACTTCCTGGCACCATACGATCTGTATGCAATTAACTCATTTTTTAAGACGAGTAAACAGAGGCGCAGGACGTGGGCAAGCCTAGATGCTGAAAATGAGATCGAATCACTAAGAGGAAAAATATTTTGCAGGATGTCAACGTACTGAATTAATTTTTATTCAGTACCGACCATAGAATGGTAAGAGCAAGGGTGTCTATCATTATAAAACGAGAGAGGGCAAATTTAATTGTAAGCAAGCTGATGTTAAAGATCTAGGTATATTTCAGAAACAGATAAACCTTCAACTGGATAACTCTGGGTTTGCAAGAAATATCGAAGCAGCGAATAGAAAAATTAAAAAAAATTTAAAAGTGCTCAAAAAATATGAAACCAAACGACAAGTTTAGTGAAAACACAAAGAGTTCTATGAAACAGAAAAGAAAATTTAATTTCAAGCAAGCCACGATCGCAGACAGTAACGAATCCTAAATAGAGACATCTCAAATGGAAAAGGGTATTGAAAACAATAAAGGTATGGAGGTCCTTCGAAGAAACTTCTTCTCTGGTACCAAGAACATCTGTAAGCTGGAGAATGGGGCAGGCCGTAAATAAGGAAGATATTTTAAAGTTGGTTAAGGACTTTGATACAGAGCTATACAACGAAAAGAAACACAATCCTCCTTAAAACTTGCCTCATGTACAAAACCAAGATTCAGAGGATATTCCAAATTTTACCATGGATGAAATAAGAGTGTCGCTAAAGGAAATAAAACCCCAGGCGAATACGAAATTGTTGTTGAGTCTATTAAGGTAGGAGGAAACATATTGCTTAAGAATATATGCAGGCTTTTTAAGGCATGTCTTCTGGAGGGAACAACATCTTCTCAGTGGGATAATGCTTTAATAATCATAAAGCACAAAAAGGTAGACATTGCAAAAATAGAAAACTATAGACCAATAAGCTTATTGTCACATGTCTACAAACTCTTTCTAAAGATTATAACTAAGCGTCTGACATCTAAATTAGATTTATTTCAGCCACGTGAAGAGGCGGAATTTAAAGAAGGGTACCACCTTCAAACTATTAAGACCCTACAGAAACAGAGGCAGACCACCAACAAGATGGACGGACGATATTAAGAGAATCCGGGGAAACTGGATACAGGACGCACAAGACCGAAAGCGGTGGCTGGCACTAAAGTAGACATATCTCCAGCAGTGGACGAGGACGGCTGTTTGATGATGATGATGATGATGATCTTTGTTGGTGCTAAAAATGAATACGAAGTCTCTTTTATTAAAATTAAAAAAAAGGCTTTTCGAAAGAAACCATTCCATTCCTTAGGAAAATGATAATTTTATGTCCTATCTCTCATGTTTAAATTTATATCATTTTCCTGAGAATACTTTACGATACTTTTAATACGACAAAAGCCACAAATATATTTCTGTCCAGTCCGGGTGAGATGACCACGTACCACACTATTATTATAGGATTTGGAACAGTTGTTTTGGTTTTTTTGGTATTAGAATAGACATAGGCTGTTTTTTATGGTTTCAGTGTGTATAATATCATCTAATAAAGTATTTCTATATCAAAAAGCATTTTTATCATATTACCTTAGTTTTCCATTATATGGAAGAATCATTTCAGAATATAGTGACGGAGGATTAGGATTTCCAATAGCGATGTGTGTTCCACTCCATGCTCCCATCGATGAAACTCCTATAATTGGGGTCTTCATTTTAGCTGAGATAGCAAGCAATATTGGACTGATATAAACTTGTGAAATAATTAAGTCAAATTTCTGGTTTGGGTCTGTGTAGATTTTTTTAAATTCTTTATTTTCAAAAATTGCTGCTGCCTGTTCATAATAATAATTATGTAATTTTTGTATTTTTGTGTGAATTGAAACCTGAAATTACCAATATTTTATGGATTTTCTCTTAGATGTAATTACTAACATAATTTTATTTTCAATGTTTTTTTAATTATCTTTCTTTTAAAGGTCAGAGGATTTTAACTTATTACTAATAAACATTTAAAGCGAAAAAGTTTAAATTCAATAAATATGCGTATAAGTGCGTAAAGTGCATTTATATGACTGGTAAAAATATTTTGGCAAGTAATAACGGGTATAAAATTAGGGTAAAAAGTTAATAATATGCTTAATTAACAACACACAAGAAATTTTCATAAAATTATATGTCTGGCTGTGTATTCTCCATTACATATTTTTTACTGATGCATGATAACGTCCTTTGACACAATAAAGAGAGAAGCACTTTACATGTTGAAATTTAAAATAGACCCCTGGCATAAAATTTATTTTGATCTAAAAACACGTCCTATCTCTTTCTTTGCCAATATCAAACCAACTTCCAAATATCTTTTTCCAGAAAAAAATAGTTTCGGCGTAATGACGATTTAGAATTCACGTCTGGCTCTTTAAATTTTTCGTCAAATCAAAAAAAACTTGTGACGACACAAGGATTGCCAAGTTCCATTATTAGTATTTTTGCTTCCATAATTTATTTTATCTAAAGCAAAAAGACAAAATCCATAGCGTTTCTATATTCCGATTCAAGATACATCGGTTTAATATCAATTAAATATGCAGC
This sequence comes from Listronotus oregonensis, assembly GCA_019359885.1. Lineage (NCBI taxonomy): Eukaryota > Metazoa > Arthropoda > Insecta > Coleoptera > Curculionidae > Listronotus > Listronotus oregonensis. Next base: position 74,190 of record JAHBCN010001850.1, on the reverse strand, counting down.
ATATTTTTCGTTGTTGTAACTATAGTTACTGATTTTTTAAACCAATGTGATATGTTTTTCTTAATGTGATTTTGTTAAACCAAAATAAACACACTATAGTATTCAACTTTTTAACTAACACATGAAAATGCACTTAACCACTGATTGAAAATCAAAAGTGTTTCAATATTCGGATTAGCTCCGGTTGGTATTTAATTTACTTCGCTTTCATCCAAGATGCTATATTGGAAGTTAGCCTTCGTTGCCTCTGTCGATCAGGCGTTGTAAATTCGTGTGGGTAGCCACTTATGACGTAGTTTCTTTTTTTTGCAGGAAAGTTTTATATTTGAATTCTAAATGCTTCTAATTATGGTATAGAATTTTGTAATTAAAAAATATTTGGCAGAAGCGTTATTTAGATTTAAATGGTTATTTTTAATCAATATTTTTTTTTTTTTTTTGGCTTAATGTTAGCAAATTGGCATATGTGGCAGGGTATACCAGCAAGAACTTTTGCTGGCAATCGCTACCTTAACACGTTTCGTCCCCATTCCATAACTACTATTACATATGTATAAGTTCGGTTAAATTGTTGTTTATTGACTTTTCGTTCATTATTAGTTTTGTTAAAACAGCAATGGCATGCGTTATATTGACAAAATGGATCTAATAAAAACCTAATTCTAGCTGCTATTTTATTAAAGGGAAGGACACAATTTCTAGATTTTGGGTGCAAAAACTGTTACAGAACAAATATTTTAAAAAATAAAGCTCTTCTTGGAGGGTTATTGATCTATGGCGAAATTAATTTTGTCCAAATATTGACATGTTACTTAATTTGGCAAAACCTAACAAAACAAATTAACTTATTTTATAATGACTTAAATTGGAGACTAAATTGTATCTATTTCTTTTTTAAGAAGTGGTAATACTGAGTTTATACTTTGAATAAAACAAAAACTCTAATTTTAACTTTTTTTTAATGTTGGTTTTTAATATGCGCCCGATAATAATAAAATACACATGGTGTTATATTTAAAAACCAAGAGTTAGGATCATTTTGGGCTAAACCGGAATTTGACAAAAAAATTACATTGCGATTATTAAATGCTTAATAGCTTAATAAATAATGGAAATAATCGACCATTCATATGTTGTATTGGACCTCATATGTGATGTGTGGATTCTCAGGACATAGCATATGTATCGTTAAAATAATTAAAAAAAATAATAATAATAAGTAAATAATAAAATAATAAAGAATTTAAAGATACATTAAAAAAAAACAATACTAATAAAAAAAAACTTACATAGGGATTGCAAAATTTAAATACTATGTTTAGATTTTTGATCTCTTTTTCCATTTATTTATTTCTTTTTTCAGAAAAAAGTATTTTTTTTGAAAATACATATAAAGTGTGTGATATCAATAATGAGGTAATTTTATTTTGAAACAAATAGTAGGGTATTTCATAAAAAAAAACTTTGTATTATAACGGACTTTGCCTCTTAATTATTGATTGTATTGGTTTCTTGCTTTGTGATATTAAGGACAAAATTTTGAAAAAATAATATGCCTTTAGATTTTTAAAAAAGTAGCTTTGTTAAGAATTTAGAATAAAAAACCACGGTAAGTGTTTTAAAAGGGGTTTCTTTTGGTATAAGGAACATAGATTTCAACGCTCGTTTTTTTTTCGGTAATTTTTGACACATCTTAAAAGGATCGTAAGAAAACCAGGATATATATATATATATATATATATATATATATATATATATATATATATATATATATATATATATATTTTATATATATATATATATATATATATATATATATATATATATATATAATTGACCAGTAAAGTCCCATCATACGGGTTTTTTTTTATTAATAGCTTATTCAAATTTGGCTTTGGCATCAATTTTTAAAAAAACCAAAAAATAATAATCCGTGATTCGCATTATCTGTCAAATTTTAATTTTTTCCAAAAAAATTCAAAAATGGGGTTATTTCTCAAAATATCAAAAAGTCATTAGAAAAGTTTTCTAAATGCAATTTTTAGCTCATGCAAAATTTGAGCTGTATAAGACAATTTAGTTTTGCCCATTTTTGTAAATTGCACCACTGTTGCAAAATAAGACTTAACCAACCTATATAAAACTTTTACTTTTGAGAATGCTTTATTAGAACCTTTTTTAAAGTTCCTTATTAAAATGTGTGCTGTTCTACAAAATCCAAATAGGGTTATTAAAATTTGGTCCTATGTGATGCAAAGTTTATTTGTTTTTGACCCTGTATAAGGTAACTCCATAAAATAATTATTTTTAAAACGTAGTTTGTGGCTAAAGTAATACATATTTTAATTAAGACAAACAGGTACACAGTATCATCAGTAAAGTTTTTCATTAAGTGAAAAATACATTTTTTTTTTAACTTCCGTAAAGTTTTATATAGTTTCAACGATTTTATTTAAAAACTCTTTATTAAAATTTGTTATAAAAGCTATGTTAAAAAAAGTCAAAAAAAGTATTTTTATTATTCAAGTGCAGTATTCAAAAAATTAATTAGTATTGTACCTTACCCTGATCACCAAAAACAAGTTGGCCGTAAAACAAATGATAAAAAAGATCAACAAGGCTTTGTTTTTAATGACAGACAAATCCTTTCTGTTTATCATAGTGACTTTAAATTAATACTGCATAATAAATTTAAAAAAATGTTAACTTTACAGGAAAAAATTAAATTGTATTAATATGGGGGTGAAAACACAAGTCATCTGTAGCAGCCAATATTTTTAATGAAAGGCATCCAGGCAAAAATGGAACAGTCTACTGTAAGTAGGATTTGGAAAAAAATCAACTGGATCGGTGGAAAATTCATTAAAAAAATCTCGCAATCCTATAAAACATATGAAGAAGTCCAATTAAATGTGGCCTAGATGTTGGGAACATGGCCAAACAGATAGACATGTTTCTTGCAGAAGATGTACGAAGAGAGCGTAAGGAAGATTTTGCTTAAAAATAAATTTAAACCTTATAAACCTAAATTTATAAATACTCTTAAGGAACAGATTTTGACATACGTTTGGGATTCTCTTTTTGGTACCAGGGGGGAAAAAGAAGAAGATGTGTCCTTTCCCTTTCATTTTATGGACCGACAGGCCACTTTCACTTCAAACGGCGTTGTAAGCTCTCAAAATTGTAGATGGTGGGCTCAAGAAAATCCAAATTTTATAATAGAATGGAGGGACCAGTATTCCTTTAAAAAAATGTATGGTGCGGTGTTTTAAACGATCAAGTTGTTGGTCCTTATTTTTTTAGAGGTAATTTAAATTCTGAAGAGTACCTACGCTTCCAACACCGAGATCCTTGAAATTTTGGACAATATGCCTATTGAAATAAGGCAAAATTTGTGGTACCAGGTGACGGTGCTCCCATCCATAAACAAGACAGGTTCAGGAACGCCTCTTGGAAATATTTAGGGCAAAGTAATTGGACAAATATAGAATACTGGCCGGCTAGGTCTCCGGATTTAACCCCCTTGATTTTTTCTTGTGGGGGTTACCTAAAACAAAAGTTTACAAACAAAGACCTTTCCGTAGTGTTGATCATTTGGAAACGGTGATTCGAAACTGCATTTCAGAAATAAGGCCCCTTAGTATCAGAAACCCATTAAAGATGTGTCAAGACGAACAATTATTTGTATTGAACCAATGGTGGGCAAAAATGTAATTTTAAATTTTAAGTTTTAAACTGTTTTTTATTTAATACTTAAATACCAAAAATGGTTTGTTAATAATTAAAAAGTTGAAATTTTACATGCGTTTAATTATAAAATAAGTTTTTTTTATTAAAAATTTGACTCTTTTTCAATTAAACTCTCTTCCCTAATATTAATGTGTTTCTTTTAGACACAAACTACGTTTTCAAAAATAATTTTATGAAGCTACCTTTAAGGGTTAAAAATAAATAAACTTTGCATCACATGTGACCAAATTTCAATACCCTATTTGGATTTTGTAGAAAACAAACATTTCATATGACGCTACTTTAAAGAAAACATGTCTGGAATAAAGCATTGTCAAAACTAAAAGTTTTAGATAGGTTGCTTTGAGTCTTATTTTGCAACAGTGGTGCAATTTACAAAAAACGGACAAAATATCAAAATTGTCTTTCAACTGAAATTTTGCATATGGGCCAAAAATTACATTTAGAAAAATTTTTTTCTATAACTTTTTTGATATTTTGATAAATAACCCCACTTTTGAATTTTTTTGAAAAAAATAAAATTTGACAAAATAATGCGAATCACGTGACCATTATTTTTTTGGTTAATTTTCATCTCGATCGAAGCGAAATTGATGGCAAAGTCAAATTTCAAATAAAATTATTAAAAAAATCCTTATATGCGGACTTTACTGGTCACACTGTTTATATATATATATATATATATATATATATATATATATATATATATATATATATATATATATATATATATATATGAAAGAAAAATTTTAGACTTTATCAAACGACCAAGGGATGTTGTTGTTGCCGATTTAATATATTTGAAGTATAATTTTGCGTCTTTAGAAAAGTGGGTGGATGTTTATGGACACATGATGTACGATTCGTCAGTTTTTATTAGTAAAAAAATAGATCTTTTTAAACAAAAATTACCCTAAAAAGCAGTATCCACTTTAACAAATTTAAACTATGTTTAATTAAGATTATGAAAAAGTAATCTATTTTTCTTTTAAGTCATGCTTAATTTAGTATCTAATGTCATTATTTTGTTTTAAATTATTGCCATTTTATAGATGCGTATAGCTCAGGTAACATTTAAAAAAAACTTTTGGTAATAAAAAATTAAGATATGATATTATCTTAAAATCACAAACAAAATTTTAATTTTTTAAGTTAAAGAATTTTAAAAAAGTATCTATTTTTGTGGGGCTCTGGTAAATTAAATAAAATTCATGTAAGCTGTTTCACCAACCACCTTTAGGCTTTGCTGTAAAGCATAAGAATGTAGGTTCATGCCTTTACGCACATAGTGTTTAGATTTGCTTATTTATTTTAAAATAATAAATAAATTTAGTTTAAGATATTTGTTCGTAGTTACCTCTTTGGACATAAAAAACTGGAATCCATGCTTTGTTAGGATATCGTGAGTATAGCTAATATCAATTTCTGTCAGATTAGTTAGTAATTTGTCTTTCAATGGACGGGAGTTACTGCAATCACTTCGTGGCCTCTAAAAAAATATATAAAACCATAAACATTACCTAAAACACCTAATCTAATAATAACACTAAAATCTTGAATTTCCATTGTCCTCATTTGGTAAGTGGTACACAAGGTTTCGGTTAGTGATGTATCTTCAACCGTTTTTAAGTAATAACTCTCTAATACCTTAAAGCTAACTTATCAGTTATTGTTTTTGTTGTTTGTGATTTTTATAAGTAAAAAGTAATAACTAAGTTTTTTGAGTTATCTCACTTTTTTTTTCTGTGTGGCGATATATTAAGAGTGCTATTTTTTAGGTTCCATTTTTTTAATAGAAAATAGGCTACAACATTTGCCAAGATCTCAGCTGAAATTTTTAAGTAATGCTTCCGTTAATTCCTGCTAGACTTAAAAGCTAATAGGTTTTAAATTATTTTTTCATCTTTAAATGGATATTAGTTAATCACATTTTTAGGGTTTATTTTGAAATTGAAGAAGTTTGGGCTCATTTGGGGGTCTTTATCTGTGGCTTGGGATTGCTATAAAAAAATAATAACTGTTAATGTAATGCCTGTTGGCTAAGATAAATTTAAGGATATATTATTGTTTTGTTTAAAGACTACTTAAGTAGCTGTCATTAGGTTGATACTTTGTTTTCTGGTAAAACATTTCAAAAAATATCAAGATATTGCTTATCCCAATGAAAAATAAAGCCATAAAAGTCTAATACAAGATATTTAAAATATTTTTTTATACTCTATAACTGAGATGGCTAGTTATTAATATGATTATTAACTATTGATCAACTACCTATAATCCAAAACGTAAAAAAAATGTTAAAAATATGGGCTTTAATTGTCGGCTAGATGATGGTATATACAATACACATAAGATAACGTAATTAATACACCTTGGCGGTATTCCAACTCGTGGAATCAGTTCTTTGTACAAGTTTTATTTGCAAAAATTAATAATGCTGCTAACACACTTCTATTAAAAATATATATTAATAAATATCGTTTGTAAATTACACTGTAAAAAATGTGTTTTACTATGTTTAATAGTTGCCTTTCAGCATTGGCTTTATTAAAATCAGAAACTTTAGTGGGTATCACGCTTTTTTAGTCCCTAGACCTCGGATAAATCCCAATGTAGTTCACCGCTTATTATTTTACATTTTGTTGATATTCTTATATGAAGAAAAAGTCTGTAAGCTTCAAAATAATTGGGATTTGTTTTTTTTTTCGTAATAATCAAAATGGTAAATTTTGTTAAAAACTAAATTTTTATAAATAAGGTATTTAATGTAACATAGAAAGTCTTAAAGTTTATATTACTTGAAATGGAATACGATTTAAAAAAAAATAAAAATATTTCAACTGTAGCATCTAAAACAATCAAATAAAAATGTATATTATTTTAGCCTTTTTTGAGGGACTCATCGAAATAATCTTTTAATAATAATTCTAGAAACAAATAAAATTAAAGTTTGTGTTGTTTGGTTGTTTGTGTTAGACTAATCGCAAAGCAACAACATCTTTTTAGTATCTTTAAACGAAATAAATATAGAAAATTATTATTAAAAAATATCTTTTTTCTCCCTATTCTTAAAAAGATACAAAACAGTATATATAACAATTTGTCGAATCAAGACAAATAAGGCCACCTTTATGTACCTTAGAGAGAGTCCTCTGGAAATTGGCTGAAACGTTGCTTGATGACTTACTGAGGGCACGTGAAAAAGACACAAAATTCTTGCACCTGAAATAAGTGACACTTTAGTTGTAAGTATTAAAGAAATGGAAAACAATAAGTAGCGACTTATCATCATTTTATAAAGAACCATATTAATGTTTGATGAAGAATAAAATTTAAAAACTTTTCTTGTTTTTTCAACGTTTAAATAGTAATAGGCGCCATACTAAAGAAAACAAACATAAATTATAGTAATTCCCCAAAATGATTTTGATCAGCAGTTTAAAATATAAATAGATTTATTTAGCAAAATTTCCCATTCAAGTTTAATTCTATTATTATAAAAAAGCATTACAAAGGCTTCGTAATATGTTTTTAAATGTATGATTTAGTATATTGCCCTAATTTAAAAGTCAATATTTTAATAAAATTTAAAAGAAGCAATACTTAAAAAAATAAAGTCAAACTTTCTCTCATTTACACACTTAGAGGCCCAAACAGAAGAAAAACCATAACTAATAAATATTTTTAATAAAATTGTTAACTTTGTGGTAACTACATGTAGTGCGCCAAGTCAAGTTCTGGCTAGATACGAATGTGTGTATTTTGCACATAAGGTTTCAGCCAGTTTTTCCCTCTCTCATACCTTTGGTCTTGTTCAACATAAAAGTAATCGATTGGTAGCAAATTTAGGTAAGTATCTTAATTACCTGTAAAGAAATTAAGAATTTTATGTCAAATTACTTCTGAGATGTCTCACTCATTGACTTGTAAAAATTACGGGGCGCTTTTCGATCAAATAACCTTATTTTCACTATATTCCCCCTTCTTTTTGCACACAATTTACCATTTTTACACTAAATTGGCACACAATATTTCGAAAACACCTTAAAAAAATGTTTTATTTTTAAATTTATTTTTAACCTTTTTTCATAAAATTGAATAGTTTTAATGTCAAAGGCCGCATCCATATTTACTGATAAAATCCCTAGTGTATATGTCGCAGCCAAGTAGCTTAATTAGCCGTTTAATTAACAGCCTAGCCTCTTTACTAAGCAGCGGCGTTCAACTAGCGGCCTGAATGATATTCAGCCATTTGATCAAACTGCTAGGCGAATGACTTGGATCGCAGACGTTTTATCACTTGCCTAGCCTGTTCATTTCAATTAAGTTCCACTTTCCTCCACCTAGCGCCAAAACTCTCCAAACTGTCAATATGACGTCGACAAACAACAAATTTGATGGTGTTTTCCAAAGTTTAATGAAAAATAGTAAAATAGAAGAGTGTAGTGACAATAATAATGTGAATTTAGCTGTAAGCGACTCGGGCAATTTAATTTTTAAAGCGAATTTCTATTGAAAACTTGTTGACCAAAACTAACCACAACCAACCACCTCTGATCTCATGATTTTCAAAGAAGAGTAATATATTACATTTTAAGTTTATTTAATAAAGAATTTCTTATGTCAGATGTTTCATCCTTTTTATTTCTGTCACATGGTCACCCTACCGTACGATTGGCCTAAGCATTAGCCAGCCAGCTTATTAAATTTTGTAACAAACGTTACGGCTGAATATTATTTAGGCCGCTAGTTGAATGGCGCTGTTTAATAAAGAGACTAGGCTGTTGATTAAACAGCAAATGGTTACTTTATCGTAAGATTGGTCTAAGCATTAGCCAGCCAGTTTATTAAATAATGTAATAAAAGTTACGGCTGAATATCATTTAGGCCGCTAGTTGAACGGCGCTGTTTAGTAAAGAGGCTAGGCTGTTGATTAAATGGCTAATTAAGCTAGTTGGCTGCGACATATACATGGTTGCGACGTAAGCGGCATTTGAAAGTGAATGTTTGTAATTAAATGAATAAAATAAATATAAAAACAAGTCTTTAAAAGGTGTTAATAAAATGTTGTTTAGTGTATAAATTAAAATATCTATGCAAAAAAAGGAGAAATAGTCAAAATAAAGTTAGTTTGATTTTTAACTTTTATTATATATATCTCGAAAACGCAACAGTGAAAAAAATGTTTTCAGATTCGTGATCAGCGTCTCAAAAACCCCGTAAGCCAAATTTGGTCAAAATCGGAGTGAAGGCAACTTTCGAGACAATTACCAAATTTTTAGGTGTTACGACACAACTAGAGGAAAAATTCTAAAAACTGCACATCTTTACCCGAAACGCCCTGAAACACGGCCTTACTACTGTATATTTGGCGAGTATTTTAGAATTTTGCAATCTCACTGAAGGTGAGCTTCTGAGGTGATAATTGTCAAAGAATTTCAAATTTAGGCAGGATTTTATTCACCAAACAAGGTAAATTGTTACATTTACGTACATTAAAATAAGTACTTTGCTCACTTCATATTAAGTCTAAAATTTAGGTAAACCATTTTTTTTTACTTTTAAGAAGATGCTACAAGATTTATTTTAAGTATTTAGCTTCCATTAAAAATAAGGTCGGAAAAAGCAAAAACAAAAAAATTTATGTTTTTGTATTTCTTGCAAATATAGTCAAAATCACTTTGGATTTTGTAAGCATTACCACAATTAAAGTTTTTCTATAAATGTTTTTTTTTAATCTTTTAGGACAACACACAAAGCAAGCCTAGACACTAGTTACCCTGGATGTCGCTTGTTTTTAGAAGTTTAGTTCAGTTTTACAAGTGATCCAAATTTGGTATATCTCGTGTGCTGTTATTTATAAATTAGGACAGTTTTATTGCACTCATAAACATTAACAGTCGTATTTTCTAAGAAAGCAGTCTAAATTTAATAACATTTCAAAGGGTTTAATCTGACAACAGTAAATAAGTATAAATTATTATTAGCATTACGAAGAAAAGTGAAGGGGTTATCAACATCGCCATTAAATTTATATACTACATGTTTTGAAAAAACATAAAAAAGTGAGGGTTATTTAGGTGAATGTGAATAGTTTTAAAAGTTTTTTTTATAAAGATAAGAATACATTAAATTACTCTTTATGTTCTCCGCATGCATTGGAGTAACAACTGTCAGTTTTTTATTTTGTCTAATTTAAGCATGTTTTTTTTAACTAAAGTAGCAATAATGAAAAATTTTGAAAACACTGCATTGGCAATATTGTCTGCAGTTCTTGTTCGTTAAGTAACCGCGTTTATATTAGGCTTGTTCTAAACCAGCAAAGAACCGGGTATAATATGGTCAAACGCAAGTCCAATCAAATAAACCACCGTAGTTTATTTGACTGGGCTTGCGCGTGACCGTATAATAAACAGTTTTCTGTGGGGATGGAGGAACAACATTTTTAATTTGTGTATACTTTAGTGTCGTAAACCTTCTGTTTGAAAGAATTTTTTAATAAAGGTTACACGGGTTTAAGTCAGATAATATCCCCCTAGGTGCTCTTAATTAGAATAAGTATATTATTTTCATAAAATTTAATGTTAAAGTCATCAAAAACCAAGAAGACAAATAAAAATTTACTAAAATTACAACTGCCGCCGCGCGAAGTCTCCTAAACTTGGTTCAACCAATGACATACTTAATAGAGACAAACCACCATTATTATCTTTATTATTGTTATTTTTTTAGAAAAAAAAAATGTAATTTAATCTCGATACTGTAAATAATAATTAAAAAACAAACTATACGGTTTTTTGTTAGACCTTAAAACTACTTAAAGATTACCATTTTTAAAAAATCATAACTTGGACCATTTTAAAGCGGAAATCTGTTATTCGGAAATAGGATTGTCTATAATATGTGGTTTAAACTGGTTAAAGGCAGACGCTGTGCGACGAGTAGTTTTTTTTCGAAATCGCAGTTTAAATATTTTGAAGTGATATTTTGGGCGACTCAGCGCATTAACTGTAATTGCTCTATTTGAAGAAGGAAAAGAAAATAATAAAATTCAAATTTTATTTTACAATTTGTATATCTTTGATTTCCATATAAATTTGTCGAAAAGTGTGAAAAACGGCATCGAACATTGTGCTGCATGCGCGATCTTACTCTTGTAGTGGGGGTCAAAGCAAGCCGTAGAAATACAAATGGCTGGAGCTAGATTTCCCCTAGCTTGCTTTAACCTTCCACCACTTTGCTTCAAGAATGCGATCGCGCATTCACTATATAATTTAATTAAGTTTTTTACACTTTTTGGCAAGTGTATATGGAAATCAAAGATATACAAGCTGTACAATAAAATATCAAGTTTAAGAATCCGCTTACTACATTTAAATTGGACATTTACAGTTAATACGCTAAATCGTCTAATATATTACTACAAAATATTTAAATTGCGATTTTGAAAAACCACACCTTGGACAGAGTCCACCTTTAGCCCGTTTAAACATTATGCTATATATAAGCGTTTTTTTTTAAGTGTCAATTTTAGCTCTTTTTCCGACTTTTCCATGCAAAAAATGCTCCAATGAGGATTAGCAAAGAACCATTTTGTTGGTTTTTCAATTTTTTACAAAAGTTCTAAAGGCAGTATCGCGACAAACTTACAATAAAATTGATTTTTTTTTTAACTTTAAAATAAAACATAGCTGGTCACATTTTTTTCATATAATAAAAAGATAAAATCTACGGATACTAGTTTTTTAGGTTCTATGCACTTTATAATAGTGGTGGTGTGCTATTTAATTTTCGTTACCAAAGCAGCTTCTATTTGACTTGGTAAACTGAACTACTATCTCAACTTTGCCGCATATTCGGCACGCACAGCGGTCAAAAATTATATGAGTCAGTTATGCGCGGGTTAACGCCATTTTACATTTCGTTAAGTAGGAAGTGCAGGTGAAAGTGCAAGTGTTAAGTGATTAGTAAAACTAACCTGTGCCGTTTACACGTTGATTTTACTAATCACTTAACACTTGCTGCTTTCGCCTGCACTTGCTACTTAACAAAATGTAAATTAGCCTCTATCCTCGGTATACCGGTCAATGTTTCTATGCAAATGCGAGATTTTTAAGAGGTGATTTCTTGTAAGCAATAAACCAGAACTCACCATAGGAGAGATATCGCGTTAAATGTTTTTATTAATTTTTAATTTTCTTAAACACAAATAGATAGAGAAAGTTTGAATTTTATAGTAGCATTAATTAAAAAATAAACTTACCTTTGTTAATATTGTTTGTATGATATGAAAAAATATACCCTTGTCTCAACCTGTAAAATAATGTCCTTATTTCGCTGTGACCGTTGATTCCACAATTTCTTTAAAAATAATTGGAATTGTGCACAAGCCTTTGACTCTTCTGGTTCTTAGTTCGCTTGGTTTTTTGACGACGTGACGATGTCTTTTGATAGATAAGGTCGTCCAGACTCCTTAGTTCCTTTTCAATTGCAGATTTTTGCAGTGGAGGAGGGGGTGGTGGGGGGTGATTGATCCCACCCCTCGAGTTCAGCGGATGTTTTAGCTTCTCTTCTACCTTTATATTAAGGTTTTAATTTAAGTTAATATATAGCATGTCCTGAAAAAGGACCACGAATATTCCAGAATAACTAAACTTTTCATTAGCTAGAGCCCTAAAGGCAATTCAAAAGATAGTTTTGTTTGATAAAATTATCCTCTTTGAAATCTTAGGATTTCTTTACAAAAGAAAAGCGCATATACATTTTTTAATAATTATTTTGCACGAGTTAAAATAGATAGGGTTTGGAGGTAGCTCAGGAGCGTTTTTAAAAATTTAGTTAGTAATTTCTCTTTTTTATTGTTAAAGTTTTCAGAGCACACCAAACTCTGAGACGCGGACAAATTTTCGTCAGTAGAAAGCTACTTAGATTATCTATCGCAACCCGAAACCCAATACTGACCAATTGTTTTTGTAAATTAAATTGATTTTTTGCCATAGTTTAAATATTGTATACAAAATTTAAAGTCTAGGTAGACATTTATGTGATGCATTCTTTTCGAAAAATTTGGTTAAAAATTTATGAGCTACTTTATTAAGCATAATATGTAAAAGATTAGTTAAATGATTTTTTTAAACATTTTTTTCAAAATAGTGTAAATAGTTAAGTAAACTTTCAACAATTTTTATCTTTTTTACTTCCTTATCCATATTTTAATAAAAATAATTTGCAATAAAAAAGAGGATCTAACGTCTTTATTATAAAAATTGAGTAAAATCAAAAATACAAAAATTAGGGTCATTTTTATTTTAGCCCTATCTAAAATATGTCGTGCTAAAAAATATTTTAAGGTTTCCGTTAAGGTGTTAAAAAATGTTATGGATTCGATAACACAAAAATCTTAACTTTTCGTTGTCTTTATTTGTTAATTGGTACACAACGTTTCGGTAAGTGATATATTCTTAACAGTTTTTCAATGATAACTAAAAACTACTCTTAAAGCAATGAATTATATTCTATTTTGTGTTCACTAGAGCTTTACCGACTTTTCACGGTTTAACGACGGTAGCCAAATATTTGATATGTCAATAGTAGGCTTGCTAACCTAATATTGGTTGTTTAGAATTATTGCAGTTTTTTTTAAATTTTATATTCCCTAAGTAGGTTTTTTAAAAATAATTTTTGCTTTCGACCATTGTATGCGGTATTTTTTGGACCTTGCATGCTCGGCAACCCTCGGCCACCACTTCTCACTGCGTTCCGTAAGTTTTTTTAAGTCTAATTTCGCCTTTTGGTTTCCCCAATGTATACATCACGACATACACATTAAATTTGGTAGATATACGGCCGAGTAATGATCGCGTTGTTAAAGTTATCAATGGACTTAAAAATTGCTAAATTTAACAAAAAATTAAAACTGAAAAAACTTGATAACGCAGCACATTTTAAAATATTTTACCGTAACTAGATAACAAGAAATAGTTTAGTTCGAAATTTTGCGTTTAAAATCCATAAAGAATAAACAAGATTTAAAAAATAATTTCCTTGCACATAATATGAATAAAAAATAGGCCCGGAACTCCAACAGTCACTTTATATATTTTCTTCAAAAACAACTAGTACGATAGATAGCTTAAGTAACCGATACTGCAGAACTTCTTTAAACTTTGGTTTTTAACAGGATTTTTAATATAATTCATGCCTACTACCATAGTAGACAAAATATTTACTTTATTTCCGTAGAAAATTAAAAGTTTAATTTAATACATATTAGTAACTATTTATTTACAATAATTGTAATACTGCTTTTTAATATCCATCTATTCTGTTTAAAACTTAGGAATTCAAAAAATTTTATGTAGAAACTAAATATTACTACTAAAAATTCTTTCATAAGTTAATGCTGTCCAAAGCTATAACATGCGGTACTAAAAAAAACCGTTAGAGACCCGATGTGGTATAGGCCCGATGCGCCGCAAGGCCTTTGTCGAAATAAAAGTTAACTCTAGGGTGTAAAACTTGATCTAAAAATTTTATGCATCGCAATCAGATGTTCTTGGTTTTAGAAACAGCGCATATATATTATAATAATTTTTACACGCACGCCAGATGAGATAGCAGCCAACTTGGTCGTGCAAACACTCCACATGAGAGAAAAAATTATAAGAGTGCAACATTTTCCCCTCGCTCTACGTGCTGAGTGGGCATATACTATTTTCCGCCGACTAATTAACACGAAAACCAATAAAAAACAGGTGTACTTTTATTCTTTTTTCCTCTTACGCACACTTGATCGGACATGTGGCTTTGCAAAATAATAATATTACGTAAGGCAAGCTGAAAACAATAGGACAGTTAGCGTAGAAATCATTTTACTAAAACATTCTGCATGCTCTTGCGTAAGCTTCAATTAAGTGCAATATCTCTTCTGCATTGCAAGAGCATGCAAAATGTTTTAATTTAATAATTTAGGCGCTAACTGTCCTATTGTTTTTAGCTTGCATTACTCAACATTATAAATTTGCCAAGCCACATGTCCGATCAAGTCTTACAGTGTGCGTAAGAGAAAAAGACGAATTAAAGTACAACTTTTTTCCTATTGTTTTCGTGCTGATTAGTCTGCGGAGAATAGTATATGTCCACTCAGCACGTAGAGTAAGGGAAAATGTTGCACTCTTATAATTTTTTTCTTTCGCGTAGAGTGTTCGCACGACCAGGTTACAAGGCTGCTTCTAGCAGTATATGCTTGAAGGTTGCGATAGAATCTGAGTAGCTTTTTACTGACGAAAATTTTTCCGCGCCTCAGAGCTTGATGTGCTCTGAAAAGTTTAACAATGAAAAAAAGCAATGAATATGTGAATCGTACAAAACGCTCTTAAGCTACTCCAAACCCTATCTCATTTAGCGTGCGTGTAAACATTTTGTATGTATATGTGCTGATTCTAAACCCAAGAACAAAAAATTCTTAAAATAAGTTTTACACCCTAGAGTGCGTTAAACGTATCTATACTATACCACATCGGGTCTTTAACGGTATTTTTTAAGTAACGCATGTTATAGCTTTAAACAGCATTAACCTATGAAAGAGGTTAGTTTTTAATAGTAATACCTAGTTATTACAAGAAATTATTTGAATCCTTTTGTTTTGAAAAAATAGATGGATACTAAATAGCAGCAAGTAATAAAATTATTGTAAATAAATAGTTTTACTTATATGTAATAAATTAAAACTTTAATTTTCTATGAAACTAAAGCAAATATTTTGTCTACTCTAGATTAATCTACCTAGTGAAATGTATTAATAAAATGTAGTAGGCATAAATTATATTAGAGAGCCTGGTAAAAACCCAAATTGAAAGAAGTTCTGCAGTTATGGTCATTTGAGCTATTTATTATGCTGTTTGTTTTTAAAGAAAATATATAAATTATTTTGTTAAAGGGTCGAACCAATTTTTTCATATTCGGTGCAAGGTAATTATTTTTTAAAGTTTTTTATTAGTGTTAAGTTTAATTTTGAATGCAAAACCCTGAACTAAATAAATTTTTTTGACAAATAGGTGACATTTAAGTTATACCCTGTTGCTAAGGGTGTTCATTTTTACCTCTTTGTTAAATTTAACTAATTGTTGAGTCCATTGCTAACTTTAACAACGCGTTTACACTTGGCCGATAGTCTTTTTTTGAAATATTGCTGTCCGGTTTTGTCTTAGTAGAAATATTTCTTAAAGTGGTCTAGGATTTAAATGCTGCTTTAATATCATATTTGTTTATGATTCTGCTAATATTTGAGATCCCTTTAACATACGAAATTATCATAAATGTTTGATTTGATTGATTTTAGTTTAAAGTGGAGGCTTTTGTTTTGTTCTTATGTTTAACCATTGTTTCGTTAATCAGTCTTTCATTGTAAGAATTTTTTTTAAGATCCCTAGTTATAAGAGTTATTCCTTTTTGCAGAGATTCTTTACTGTTGCATAGAATTACTGCGCGGTTATACAAAGTGTGTACAACTTTTGTTTCGTTATCTTGAAGTGGTTAGAAATATGATATAAGTATTGTCTAGTGTGAGTAGGTGGATTTTTATAAATAAAACATAATCAATTTTTCTTTTTATTGATGCCATGTCACAAAAACTTTAAATTATTTTGAGACGTTAATTTAACGACACTGTTTAGTTATTGGTATTATATTACTCGTAGTTATTAGAATAGATAATAACTTATTTGAAATTTGAGAGACATCTAATTTATAGTATCAAGTATATTTTTCAAAAATACAATAGTTAGAGAAATTTGTGTTTATATCAACTAATCTAGTATTTATTTATTGGCTGACACTTAAATGGTAATATAACAGTTTTCTTTTTTAAGTTCAAAAACCATGTTATAATATTTGATTTACTTATTAACAACCCAAAATGTTTTAGTTACATTTGCATTTTAAAGCGATTTTTTCTATTACTGGCCCTGCATTTTTCTTTCCATTAAATTCTGTTACAATTTTATATAATAAAAATATATTTTCTATAGAGGACAAAATATTAGGTATAACTTTAGTCAAAATTAAATCATAAAAATGAAATAAAAACTTATAACGTTTTGTTTTTTTCTCTGCTAATTTGACAGCTTCTACAAATAATAAATTTAACGGATTTTATTAAAACTAACACCATTAAAATAAAACTACCTACTAAAAGAGCAAAAACATCCAGTAGCAAATATTTGTACCACTCAATGTCCACCGTGGGACTTCTAAGGTGAGTCGTCCCTTTATGCCTAATGACATATTCTGCCCACCACATTGCTCGTTCTATACCTGTCATTGGTTGATCTTGCAGGAGCTGACGTAAATTTTTCATGTTTTGCCTGTAACTAATACATACGTTTATATGTAACACTACATTTTACTTCATATTTTTAGGTTGGTGCAATAACTCAGTGCGCCAACTAGTTTTTTTTGGCATAAACCGAATGACTAGGCTCGATCGCCGACTGGGTAATCTATAAGTTATAGATTTGCTTACCCATTTAGTATATAAGCTAAATTTTTATAAAAGACTAAAATATATTTACTTGAAACGCGGATAAACAATAAGATACCAGAATACACTTTATTGATTCCCACGCAAGTGTTAGTATGTATGATACACCCATAATCAGAACCGTCATTTAAAATCAACTTTAAACTGGAGATCCTGTCTGGTATTACTAAGACGTAAAGAGGGTAAAAATATGTTGGATTCAGTGCTTCAATTATCCTGCCCCTTAAGTCTAATGATATCTAATTAACGTTAACCTTGAAAGGTAGAAATAAGCTAAACATCAGCTAACTAGAACTCAAGGAGTGGAATTACACCCACTACCCCCTTCCTCACCGCGAAAGAACTGCTGTGGAACAAATGAAATCGTCACTTCGTCAAAACCAAGCAAACTGAAGACCAAGAGAGTGAAAGGCTTGTACACATTTTCATTTCATTTTAAGGAAATCTAGGAACAGCGGTCACAATGGAACGGTCAGATCTTACCAGGCCGGTAATTGGTGGTTATGGAGTTTTCCGGTTCTTGTCATCACTACCCGTGAGGTACTTTTTAAGGAGGCATACTCCGTATGTCGATCGATAAGTGGTGGGCACATCACCCAGCTCACCTTACCGGGCGCTCTGTTGAATTTTCATTGATTTTCCACAGACCGTATACATGCGTTTTGTTCTCTTGGACTCATCAGGAGCTTCTGTTGGATATAGCAGTCCGTGGATCAGGTCAAACGACTTATGGATTTAAGACCCCAAGCCAGGAAAGGCGACGTCGAACCATCGCCTGACAGCTTTTGGTGTTAGTCCGGATGTCACTAGTCTCTCCCACAAGTTCTCTCTTTAGAGTCCGATATGGAGCTCGCGAATCAAAGTCACCAGCTGGCGGACCCTTTGACAGGCCAGGGGAAGTCCCGGAGTTCGAGGTATGAGTCGGGAGATCTTGATTCCACAGAAGCACGTTCAGGGAAGTTGGTTTGAAGTGACGAGTACCCACGAGGTATGACCCCGATCATGTGGTGAACCATCCAAGGATAAAACGCATTTGTCCGGTGATCCCCAGCTGGGTGAGCTTGTTAATGCCCAGTGACCGGGTGGAAAATGCAGGTACAACAAATCGTTAATCAATCACTAAACGAGCATCTACGGCACAACTACGTAGAATTACTCATCGTTGTTCAGGAATTTCTACAGAGTAATCTTTCCTTTTTATTGTGCCGCTGATTCCGCGATTTCCTTAAAATAAAATGAAAATGTGTACAAGCCTTATACTTTTTTGGTCCTCAGTTTGCTTGGCTTTGACGAAGTCCTTTAATTCATAAGGTCCACAGGACTCCTTAGCTTCTTTCTACTGCAGATCTTTTGCGGTGGGGAAGGAGGTAGTGGGTGTAATCCCACTCCTCGAGTTCTGGTTAGCTGAAGTTCAGCTTATTTCTACCTTTTATTGGACTACCCAAGGGAAGAATCGTCTCGTCTGTCTGTCAGAGTCACCTTTGATCGTCTTGGTTGTTTCCAGCCCCCTTACTAATAACCCATAATACAAAATTTTACCCCCTTGCAGGGTTCTATCAATAAATATAAAATAATAATTATAACTTAAAATATTTTGGGTTAAAACTAAAAATATTATTGAGCCCATCCTTGGGCGTAAACATAACCTAAGAAATGGTTTCTAAGGTAGCTTGGCTTCTAAATGGAGAATGCTACCGACTGTCTTGATCGGTGTTTTTAAAACTATTCAATTTTAATTTACATAAGAAGTATGTTATGTTAATTTTTTTACTTTTTAAATATCAAACTGTTTATCTTGATATGTTACATAGTTAGTGTGAGGTGTGTGTGTCCAAGATAAATTTTGCCCAAATTTTTAAAATTAATTTTTTACAACAGATATATATTTTTTAAATTTCTTTTACAGATATAGTACTAGCCCAGATAAAGCCACACGTACTAGTGTACAAACTCGCTAATGATACTTTTTCATGATATGGCGTAATATTGTGAGACTATTTTAACATATTTAGGTCTACTCAATTTGCGATTTTAATAAACTGTTTTTTTGCTCGAGATTAATTCCTACCCATTTTTGGTTTAGTGTATTAAGTTTGGTTAATTTATACTATTGTATTTAATATAAGCTCTAGATTGACGTTTAACAGCGCGTTAGATCTGATTGGTTCTAGTTAGTTTTACACATTAAATACTTTAATTATTAACACCTCCAATGAGGATGTCCAACAGGCCTTACAAGCGAAGACAGACGAATAAATTGTAACACGTAGTTATTAAAATTATTTACTCCTTACACCTTTTACCTAAGGGTTTGTGCCAAGAGTAGGTATCAAAATGTTATAGTCTGTTTCAAAATATATCGTTATGCACGCACAGATTACGCACTTGGATATTTAATTATCTTCAAGAAATTAAAAGATATAGGTTAGAAAATAGATTCGTAATTTACCTTGATGAAACATGGTTCGATACACATGACACAGTATCCAGTATTCCAGTCAAAACTGTCAGACGAAAGCACCTTTAAATAAAGGAAAACGCATTACCATAATACACGCTGATTCAGAAGACGAATTTGTCCCAAACTGCTTGCTGTTGTCTGCAAAGAATATTAAGTATTTTAGCTTGGATTATCATGAGAATACAAGTGCAGAACTTTTTGAAAACTGGTTTCAAAATTATCTTATAAAAAATATTCCAAACAACAGTGTTATTGTCATGGATAACGCAAGATACCACAGCCATCTGCTACACTAAGCACCAGCTTCATCAAGTTCAATAACTGAAATCCAGGAATATTTGTTAAAAAATTATATTTATTTTAAATTCAGTTACAAAAAATCGCAACTTTTAGAAGTCCTAAATTCATATGCAATTAAAAAACAATATGTATGTGATAATTTGGCTTAACAGGCTGGGCATATTGTCTTACGGCTTCCTCCGTATCACTGTATTTTAACCCCATAGAGCATTTTGGAACCAAGTAAAATCAAAGATTAGAGCAAAAAATGTTACACCTACTTTAAGTTCCAGGGTTATATATTTGATAAAAAATGTAATTACCAACATACCAGTTGAGAGCTGGAAAAATTCACTACAGCATATTATAAAAATTGAGGACTCTTACATTTTTATCCAAAACAACATAAATCCAATTGTAATTATTCTCAATAATGACTCTAATATAGTGAAACAGAATTAGATTTAGATATTTAGATTAAAAATGTAATTATTAAGTATAGATAATGCAGTTATAAATTCATTAAAACTTTGCATATATTTAATTTCTTAATGTAATTTTAAGATTATGCTTACCTAAATAAACAATAAATTATAAATCTTTATATTATTAAAGTCCGTCCCTAATGTTCTGTCCTTTAATACCTACCGATACGCAGTTTTATTGCTGTCGGCAGGTATAATCCATAAATGAAGGCAAGAGCTAACACGGTATATTTTGAGACATATTATACCAAAAAGGTGTCTTAAGAAAGTTCGTGATAATTTATGCCCAGAAAGAAATGAAAAATTATGTTTATTCAACTTAAATACTTTTAAAGATATCTTTGGCGTTTCAACTGTATAGGATTTAGCTACTTAAGAAGCATTTTTATATCCTATATAAAAAACATTCTTCTTTCATGTGAAGAATACAGTCTGGAAATATTGTGAGCTAATTTCGGAATGCTCTGTGTATTTAGCAACTATAACGGGTGTCTCCTTTTTGGGCACAGAATATTAAGGTCTATTTAATAACACTTTTTACTACCATTTTAATGGCTGATCTCGGCATAAACCCTTAGGTAAGAAAGGTCGTTATAAATATTCTTAATAGGTATGTGTCACAATTTATTGTTCTGTCTTCCTTAGTAAAAACTGTTAGAAATACCAATTGAAGGTGTACATAATAATTAATAAAAAAAAAAAAACTAACTAGAACTAACCAAAACTAACCTTAACTAATTGTTTTTTAACGTTCAATCTAAAATGAAAGTAGTATTAATAGACCACAGCAAAAAAATACTCAGGACTTTATAGCGAGCAAAATAAGAGATTATAAAAATAACAAATTAAGTAAATTTGGTTATGTTAAAGTAGTATAACATTATTACACTGATAATAACAGCGAAAAGTATCAATAGTGAGTTTGTCCTTGAATTTATTAATTTTTGTATGTATTTTTATATCATTTTTGTAAAAAATATATGTTATTTTAAAATTATTTTTCATTATTATTAAATAATAAGGGTTTAACATTATTTATAGATGGTCAGTGAACACCGAAAGGTCTGCTAATAATTATAACGATATAAATATTTATCTGCTGTGCACAGAGAGGCTATGCAGAACGGAGCACTTGACAAGCTCTTTGACCAGTTAAGCTGTAATAGTCCCGTATACCTGCTGCCTGTGCCCAGATGGGTATCACCAAGTATAACTGTTTTTACTTACGTGGAATTTTCAGCCACTTCAGTAATGGTACGAACCAGTTCTTCCTTGGTTGTATTTAAATAATCTATACCAAGTGCAACGCCCCGCTCAATTAACTTTTTAAGCATGAGTTCTTGATCTGCAATAAATGGAATACCCACCATGGGCACCTCCCGGTCTATAGCTTCTTCGGTCGATTGAAGACCACATTGACTAATAAATACTTTTACGTTTGGGTGGGCTGTAACAAAATTTTTCTAAAGCGTGTTTTACACGACAACTGATTACTTTAATTACATACACATACACGAAGAAATTTAGGAAGAATAAGTTGTAACAATATTTAGAATTACCAACCCCCAACAACGTGAATTATCTTAATAACAAATAAAACATTTTTTTTTGCAATTAAAGAACCAGAAAAATACAAAAATAACAAAATATCACGGAAAGCATTGGCAGAAAAAAAAATTTTAAATGTTTAGTTGGCAGAGGTTGGTAAAATCAGTTTGACATATGTCTGCAGATTTCACAAGATTGCACCAATCAATTAGAACAAGTTCTATTAGCTTCAATTTATTACAACAAGATATTGTTCATTGGTGGATTTACGCAAAGGCTGAGTAGGCTGAAGGCTAGGGCGCAAATTTATTATTAATTTTTAGAAAAGTGTAAAATAAATTTATAAAAAAAAATATTTAACGAACAGATAAAAAAATCCAGCCAAATTCACTCTATTTTTTATAGGAATTACTAGTGTAGTTTACATTTTTAATAATAAATTTTTCGTTCGATATCAATAGATATTGACATATTAGGGCGGCACAAATATATTAGCCTATGAGCGGCAAAAATTTAAATCCGGCCTGATATTGTTACAATAAATTGAGGTAAAATTCTTGTTTTACTGGACTGAAATAAATTTTAGTAAAGCAGGCCGTGCAAAGTATGAATAATATTTTGTGTACTAATACAATTCTAGATTATGTATTTTGTAAAGAAATTATTTCTAATGACTGACAAAAACTAATTATTATTTTATAACAAAAATATATATAAGTGCCTGACCAAATACCTTTGGCATAGAGACAAAATTACCCTATTGTGGTAGGTATAATATAATATTTTAGAAAATATAAAATCTAACAGTTTAGGAAAATAATAGCAAAGAAAATTACACACAAATTTAAAATGCAGTATCTATTAGTCAAACAAAATTGGAAAAATAAAAAATAAACATTTTTAACAAACAACACTTTACGCCCGCGACTAAATAAGTTCTACGTCCTAAAAAAGTACAATTGTTGCAAAATCAGATAAATTTTTTTTTCAATGTTTGTTTTTAATAAAAATAAAATCTAATTGAATTGTTCATATAATTAGCGCTGAAAGCAATAAAAGGAGGTTTAAATAACCCCTGTATTTTCTCAAAGGTAGAACTTTGAAATTATATAATGAATTATTATTTTTTTTCTTACTTTTTCCAAAACTCGATGCAGATAAATTAGGAAACGGTTCAATATTTTAAATAAATAAATTAGGTTTATTTCTTCATTATTATATCACACCTGTTAAATTGCTCTCCTCAAGTTATAAAATATAAATTCTTTGCGACTACTGTACTGTTCTCTAGTAAGATCTCACGTTAAATAAGCCTCTTTTGTATAGTCACCTGTTTATAATATCTACAACACCCATATAGAGAATGTTCAGAGAAAATTTATTAGTTATTCTGCATTTAAACTTAATGCGCTGGACTGAGTCGAGGAAGTATCCGCTAATCTTAATCTGCCCCTGTTAGAAGTTAGAAGAATATTCAGTAACATTGGTTTTATTTATAAGTTAATTGATATCAACATTGAGTTCCCTGCGCTTTCTAGCTAAATTTAATTGAGGACTCCTACTTGATCACTTAGGAGCAATAAGGTGTTCTCTGTTCCATTTCATTGGACTAACTATGGTATTCACGCTTTAATCTCGTTATTCCTGGCTTATTTGAATTCTCACCCTAATATATAGTCTTTTGGAAGCTTACTTATTGTGTTCCGTTACCAGTAATATAGATTTGATAAATTAATGACATGCATGTGTATATGTATATATGTTTTCTAGCCTTACATTTTTAGTTTGTAATATTTAAAAAGATTTTAAAGTTGCATTTCCTAATCTCTATTTTATTTTATTGACTATTTTATATATTTTTAAAGAATGTTATTATAGTGGAGTCTTCCATATATTATTTTAAATAAACTAAGAATAAAATTTAAATAATCAACTCAGAAGTCTCCAAAATTTCTTCTCTGGGGAACCATTTGCCTGGTTTTTTGATTTTGGGTAGACCTCCTATTAATCTTGCATTAAAATGTCATTTTTCAAAACTTAAATGTGTTTTTTATAGATGATTCAGTGCTGCTCACTTTGAAAGATTAACATTTCTAGACCCCTTGCAGGTCGTAATTAACCCCTGGCTATCTATGTAGACCACTTTGGTTATCATTGATGTACATGTATAAAAAAAGTTTATTAAGTTTAAAAACAAATAATAAATTTTTAATTTGCCACTATTAATATTTTATTATATTTAATTACCTTTGCGCCAAAAAACTGGTGTATACTTCAACTTTTCCGCTTTGGCAAGAAATTTTAAAACTATTATAATAACCTCAAGTGATTTAGACCCAAAGTCTTTGTCGAAAATAAATATTTATCTATTTATTACAATGGCAATACTTTGTTAATTATTTTAAAAACTTTTAATTATAAATAGGTACAATAATTTTAAATAACAAAGTAAAAAAACTATAAACAAATTGACCATAAAAATTTACCTGAATGGTTACTAACCTAAAATATCTTGTTGTGGCATCCATTTCCTGATAACGACATTTTTGGGCTGACCAGGCAATTTTTCCCCTTCAAATTTCCACAAAACCTTGTACGGCAGTTCTGCGAATGCCTTTATTAGAGAATTTCTTATCCCTTTGGGAATATTAATGCTTTTTACGTTGGATCCCAAGCTGAAGTATACAACTCCGCTTATAGAACTATCTAGTTCGACTTTAATATCCTAAAAACAAAAGATGTTTAAAAAATCTGTAAACAGATCTTAAATAAAAATGAAATCATTTAATTAAATACATTTTAGGGAAGGCCGTTATTTGTAGATTTATTTAATGATCTTTGTCGTGATAACTACCGGTGAATAACTGATAACAGCAGATATGTTTGATTGACAGAAATATCTACTGATAGCAGTAGACATTTTTAATTGAACAAATATATTTTGTCAAGTTTTTTAAGAATTTAAGGTCCCTTTAAATATAACGCACATAAAAATGTCAACTTTTAAAACGCCCAGAAGTTATTAAATTTGTTAGAATTATAAACTGTCCCAGATTTGGAAAAAAAATACTATTCTGGATCTCTAAATATTATATATTTAATTTTCAATGCTTTTTTAAAATTGGCTCTTTTAAAATTGTGGTCAGAGTCGTAGATAAGCAGTTTTTTGGGGGAAGGGAGTCTAAGCTGGATTTTCTAATTTTTGAGATGTGACTTCCTCAGTCTTATTTGTATAAAACCAAAAATTTAAAGTTCTTTAAACTAGGGGTTCCGGAACTAGAAACTAGAACATTTAAAGCTTTGGAGCAAAAATAGGTACTCAAATTTTGAGAACGCCAGAACAAAAAGGGAAACATTTTGAAAAACGAGCATGTTCAGGAGAAGCAATTTTATGAAGACAAAATAAAAGCTTATTTTAGACCTCTGTGAAAATAGGGTCCCTTTTCACAGTCATGGTCACATAAATTATCAGGCAAACACTATTTCGTAAATTAATTAAGTTTAATTAAATTTCATTTATAACTAAAAATAAAATATCTTATAATATACACAAACGTTAACTAAAACATTAATTTTTATAACGATATTGCTTTGTATTTAGGGAAAAATAAGGTTGAACTCGGTTTAAAAAAACGCCATTTTTTTTATTATTTGAATGTTTAATGTAAGAAAAGCAATATGGACTTAAAATTAAACATTACAAAAAATGTAACATAAATGAACTTTAAGAAAAGATAATGGTTCGTATGGCATATTTACACACTTGCTACAAACCTTGCTTGCAGCTCGCATTATCATAATGAAAAATAGTTTCTGTTTAGTTGTCTTTTAACTACTAACAATTAGCTAACAATGGACGATGTCAAGGTATTATCGACAACAATACTCAATTTACTGAGTTTTTGTGTAGTGTTACATGAGTAATTTCGAAAAAAACAAGAGTAAAAAAAGAAGAAGTCGTCCTAGAAGATGGTAATTACAATTTTAAACACCACGCTCACAGCCCTTGCCAGATCCTTTGACCCATGCCCGGCAGAACACCTCCGATGCGAGCACAGCAGATTTAGTGGCGGAACGAAAAGTGAGACGAGATGTGAGCACACTGGTTACACAGTCACCTCGTGCCTTATGCCCCGTCTCGTTTCACCACTGGCGCGAAAATGTAAATGAGACAATTTTGTAGCAAAAGTGGGTTTTTTATTTCTAACTCATATATTTTCTGCGCTGATTCTTATACACTATTAAACAGTTACTAGGATTCTTCTTTTTTAATTATTTAATTATTTTCTATTTCATAATCATAACGTCATTATTTGGATAAATTTTCTCCTGTTTATTGCCACTGAAAAATCCGCTCTTCTTCTTTTTGTAGCGTTACAACCCTTCGTGGGTCTTAGCAGCATCTACGACTCGTCTTCACCTATCCCTCCTTCCAGTCCCGTACTTCCAAGATTTTTACATCCACTTTGATATTGTCTCTCCATCAAGCGTTGGTCTTCCTAATGGTCTATTTTTTAATGGGTTTTCCTCCCATATTCTCTTGATAAGACGTTCATTCGGCGATCTCAGTACGTATCCGGCCCACCTGAGCCTTTGTGTTTTTATTTCGTTTACTAAACTTGGTCTTTTGAACATGTTCTTGAGCTACTTATTCGTTCTCATTCGATATTGACCGTTCTTTCATCTACTGTAGGCCCAAAGATTTTCCGCAACATCTTTCGTTCAAAGCGTCTAAGCAATAGTTCGTTTTGTTTTGTCTATGTCTATGTTTCCGAACCGTACATAATAATTGGCTTGATTATTCCGAATATATCCGTATTTTAGAGTTCCTAGATATCAGTCGGGACCTAAACTGGTCTTGTAAGGCGAAAAAACATTTATTGCCCTTAAGTATTCTTGCTTTTATTTCGCTACTGATATCGTTATCCGAGGTTATAACTGCCCCTAGGTACTGAAATTGGTTTACGCATTCGTAATTGTAGGTGTCCATGGTTATGTTTTGTCCTATTCTGTCCCTGCCTGCTCTCCGTCTGACATGCATATATTTGGTCTTGTCCTCGTTGATCGTGAGGCCTACCTTCTTGGTCTCCTTCTCTATGTCCATAAACATTTCTTTTGTTTTAATCGAACTGCTTCTTACTGTGTCAATGTCGTCGGCATATGCTAAGATCATTTCTGGGCCCTTATTTGTAAATATTTCCAGACTAATATTCGTTTCTTTGATAGCCATGTCCGGGACTATGTTAAAGAGCAATGGTGATAGGCCATCGCCCTGTTTCAGGCCATTTTTAATGAAGACTGTTTCAGTGTTAACTTTATGATCTTTCCTGGAACCCCTTTGCCTTTCAACGCTGGCCAGATACTTACCCTGTTGATGCTAGTTGGTGGACCTCTCTGTTAAACTCCCAGCTTTTCTCTAGGAGCTGTCTTATAGTAAATATTTGATCTGGTATTGATCTCTTGGGTCGGAACCCGCATTGATAGTCCCTTAAGTTGTCTTCTGCATATGGGGATATGCGTCCTCTTATTACATTTGATATCATCTTGTATGTTATATTTAGCAGGGTTATTTCCCTATAGTTTTTACAGGCCAGCCGATCTCCTTTCTTATGAATGGGGATGATGATAAAAAATCCGCTGTTTTAATTAATTGATATAACTGAAACGCTAGCTTAGAAAAGTTTATTCTTTCTTTTGCAGAATATAATTATTAAATAAAGCATTAACTCAATAGCCAAATAAGACTTCTAATTCTGCTTTTAGTACATATATCAGGTAACCAAATAAGTTCGTGCGGTTTTTGGTACAAAAATATTAATTTTTATTGACAAACAATAAGGCAATATTTATTCGTTGAAGTAATTACCATCACACTTAATGACCTTTTGTCACCGTGGAACCAATTTTTGTATGCCGGTATTGTAGAACTCCCTCGATTTGGAGTAAAAAAATTGGCGGACTGCAGTTATTACACCATCTCGAGTTGTAAACTGTCGGTGCCTAATACAGTTGTCAAAAGGCAAAAAAAGGTGATAATCACTTGGCGAAATGTCAAAAGAATATGGCGGGTGCGTTAACGTTTCCCAGCCGAGTTCAGACATTTTTTCTCGGGTCAATCTTGCGATATAAGGCTTGGCGTTATCCTGCAAAAATATTACTTTCTTCCGATTGATCAAAGGAGACTGTTTCTGGATGAGTGCTGCTTGTACTCGTTGAAGCTGCTCACAATACAAGTTAGCAGTGATGGTTTGACCCCTTTCCAAAAACTTATAATGGACAATTCCAGTTGCTGCCCACCAGACACACAACAAAACCTTGTTTGGGTGCAAGGAAGACTTAGGCGTGTGTGGTACCGAATCAGTAGGCAATATCCAATAATTTGAACGCTTAGAATTCGAATAAAAGATCAATTTTTCGTCGCAGGTTAATAACCGATTAAAAATGGTTCATTAACGTGGCGTGAAATGTTTGCTGAACAAATGGTAAGACGACTTAATTTGTTATCATTTGTCAATTCATGTGGGACTCATTTGCTTAACTTCCACGTCTTTCCTAGCTGATGAAGATGCAACTAAATAGTTTCAGGACTCACATTGAACATTTCTGCAAGTTCTTGGCACGTTGTCCTGGAATTTGCACCCACAACCTGTCGAAGATCCTCGTTGTTCATGATTGGGGTACATACTTTTCGAGCCGCCGCTGCACCATTTGCACCAAGTTTGTACTTATACAGTTAACAACTTCCAATTACTGTTTTATTTGTCGCCATTTTTAATTATTAAAACTAGGAATGTAAAAATTTTTAGCAACTTTTTATGTGTGTGAAAGAAGAAGGATTCATATCAAAGTGACAGCTGGTAAGAAACAATCGCTATCGATCAAACATAAACAATATCCATGGCAATGTGTGAAATACAGCAACTGCACGAACTTATTTGGTTACCTGATACATCTGGTTTCTTAAATTCGTCTGGGAAAATACCAATGCAGTAATATCGTCGCGATTAATATTTTGTCTTGACTCTGGCATCTTCAATATATTAAAGATAGGCCGTAAAGTTTCTAACAAATATTAACTAATTTGTCTTTCTAAATTAAATCGAAAAATAATTAATAAAAATTGTATAAAATAAAATTAAAATTAAGTAGGTAGGTAGGAAGGTAGGTTTAAAGTAAGTGGACTTTTTACGCCCTCCACTGCGACCGGTCGGTCTATTGTGGCTCACACCTTTTTATATTTCTCTCATTGGGATCGGACTTCTAATGAATCCGATACCAGATGGGAAGAGAGTTCCTACATCTCCTCTTACTCGTGTCGCTACTGGACACGAGCACAATGTGTTCTGATGTGTTCTGGTGTCCCTGTCTTCTGGAGAGTATGACGAGCAGGCGATTAGATCCGCCATGCCCTCCTCTCCCGTTCCAGTGACGTGGGTAGCTACCAGGTCCTTGTTACAGGAACCAGATGTTCTTTCTGAGGCCGCATCTCCGGCCTTACCCTATGAAAACGGTCCTATTCGCTTTCTGTTTAAAGCCAGGGAACCCTTTTTCCTATAAAGGCGGTTCTGTCCGCCTTCTGTTTGGATTCAGGTATCCCTTCCTAAGCACCTGTTTATTCGGGATGGAATAGTCCTTCCCCGAGAAACGGGCGCCAGTGACTTCAGGGGCACCTTCGAAACGGATTCACCCGTTTCGGTCGGCGCACCTTTGTCTGCTTGTGACCTTGAGTGGCACCTCTCGAAACGGATTTATCCGTTTCGGTCAGCGCACCTTTGTCCCTTTTTTCCTATGAAAGCGGTTCTGTCCGCTTTCTGTTTGGAGCTAGGGAAGTAATAGTTCACCACGGCAGATCCCCGCATTACCGCAGTAAGGCTAGATACTCTGAGAGGTCGCCCTGTATCTCAGAGGCACCGTTGGAGACACCTGTTTAAGGCACAGGATGTCATTCATCAGCACGGTATGCTAACACCTTGAGTTAAGCCTTGTGTTAATCTTAGCTTCGGATTCCGTTCCATACGCTAGCCAAAAGAGTTGCCCATAACCAGCAACTCTAGCGCATGTTCCAAAAGATCCTACTGGGTCCAACCACGACGACGACGTGTGAACACAGCGGTTGGGAAAATTAAAGTGTCTCTTTACCCATTGACTTTATTTTAACTTTATGTCGTATTAATGTTTAAATGAGACCAACAGGTAATGACCAGTATATTTTTGCCAACTGCTGAACAATTTTCTAACTCTTTCTGATTTTAGCCACATGGTAAGGAATACTGTTACATACATACAATAAAACCAGCAAGGATTAACCAGTTTAATTTTATTAATTATTGAACAATTTTTCAACTCTTCCCGACTTTACCTACATGGTAAGGAATAATGTTCTTATTTCGGAAAATTAAATGATTGCTTTACTTCGTATAAATAAAATAGATTTACATACCTGAGGAAGTGGTTTTGCAGGTCTGACATGCATAAATCCTAATGGAATCACAGTGGGAACCATTGGTCTGGGTGTATAAAATATGGGATTTATATTAAGAAACAAGGCGCTTAGATTTCTTTCAATATCTGCCAAATAGGGAAGATCTGGGCCCAGATATTTTTTGACAAACGCGTCACCTTCAGGCATTGCTACATAATTTATATAGTATCGGGTCCACAGAAAGTATAGAGTACTTTTCACTCGTTCCCAAAAACTAGAATATAAATTTTATGCATTTTAAAACAATTTTATTTAAATGTTATTGTTAAAAGTTTATTTTTTTATTTGGCAATACTAACAATTGTGAAAATATAACATTAACAGATAATTATAAGAGTTGGGTATAAACATTCTGAAAGCATCTATACTTTTAATGACAAAATATCAGTAGGGACCGATGCCGGATTTCCTTTGTTTTTGATTTTAAATTTTTATTTAGGTGTTAATAAAATAATCTAATATAGAATTTGCAAATTTAATACTTTCACAGTATCACTAAAAATAAAATAAAATTACCTTAGTTTTCCATTATATGGTAGAAACATTTCAGAATAAATAGAAGGAGGATTAGGATTACCTATAGCGACTTGTGTCCCACTCCATGCTCCCATGGATGAGACCCCAATAATTGGGGCCTTTAGTTTGGCTGAAACAGCAAGCAGTAATGGACTAATATAGACTTGTGAAATAATTAAGTCAAATTTCTGGTTAGGGTCCGTGTAGATTTTTTTAAATTCTTCATTTTCATAAATTGCTGCTGCCTGTTCATAATAATATGTATATAACTTTTTTATTTTTGTGTAAATTGAAACCTAAAATATTAAAACAATATTATTTTAAACCTTAAGTTTATTTTGTTTAAAGGCACGTAGATTAATAGTCCGGAGGCCACCGCAAAAAACCAAGCCTAAAAGAAAACCGCATGAAGCATTTTTTATAATACTATGAACTATAGTCAATTCAAAGCGGCACTGCTGCCTTAGCTCAGCGGGTTTAAATTACATTTTCTTTACCTTAAAAAAATCGTAAAAAATCGTTTTTTTTATAATATAACTTGAAAACTATTAATTTTAGGAAAAAAAGGTATATAGTCAAAATTGATTGCCTAATAAAACTACGTCAGTTTTTTTTATAAAATTGTTTGTAGCCCTTTCAGTTTTTGAGATATTTACGAATTAAATTTAAAATTTAAACACTAAGAATTGCATTGACTTTTTAATAATATTAGGTAACTCATATTGCACCAGTGGCGTGGGAACAAAGGGGTGGTTAGTTGTTTAAGGTCATATTTTTTTTCGCCGA
This sequence comes from Listronotus oregonensis, assembly GCA_019359885.1. Lineage (NCBI taxonomy): Eukaryota > Metazoa > Arthropoda > Insecta > Coleoptera > Curculionidae > Listronotus > Listronotus oregonensis. Next base: position 42,343 of record JAHBCN010001850.1, on the reverse strand, counting down.
GTGTATTTTCGCTATCTTTTAAATACATTGTTATTTTGAATATTTTTACGTAAAAAAGGTTCCCTTGGTATAAAGTCGTATAGTCGACGGTTTTCGAGATAAACGGATTAAAAGGACCACTGCAGTGCGTAAATACAGTAAACAGGCTATGTAATAAAAATAAAAAGATGCTTAAATACTATTTTAAAATGTAGTTATTCCTTTACACCCCCCTTTTAAGTACGTTTATCTCGAAAACCGTCGACTATACGACTTTATAGTAAGGGAACCTTTTTATGTAACAATGTTCAAAGAAACATAATTTATTTAGAAGATAGCAAAAATACACTGGGCGAAAAAAAATATGACCCCAAATAACTAACCACCCCTTTGTTCCCACGCCACTGGTTGCAATATGGGTCACCTGATATTTTCAAAAAGTGAACTCCAATTACTCTAACGTAGAAGTTAATTCCTGTATTGTAAGTAGATCCTAATAAATTAAATAAAACCACTTGTATCATACTATCTTCAAGGGCCAGTAGCTCCTTCTGGAAGCATTCCGGACCTATGTTAATAGGTCTAGTAGTGAACTTTTTTTATATCTTTTTATGTAAAATCATACCTTAAAATTTTTCGTCATATCGTCGTTATATATATATATATATATATATATATATATATATATATATATATATATATATATATATATATATATATATATATATATATATATATATATATATATATATATATATATATATATATATATATATATATATATATATATATATATATATATATATATATATATAATATATTTATATATATATATATATATAACACTACTTTAATTGGCTTTAGTCGTTGAACCAAATAAAAAATCAGATTTTGCTTTGCTTCTAGGATTTTATGTAAAAGGTTTAACTTCTGCAGCAATACCTTCAAAAAAATACAGGGTGTAAAAATTATGATGCTCACGAATTTAATGGGCGATAGTGAAGCTTAAAACAAGTCGAAAAAGTCAAGAACATATGGGTCACCAGTTAATTTTTTTCGAAATATGGCCTTTCAAAGTTTAAAAAAGTTGGCAACACCGCACCCGTTTCATTGCAGCGAGTCGAACGTCGAACGTATTTTGCGAAGATTTGCATATTTACACTTTTTTTAAGGAGATGTTCATTTACATACAAATAATAAAAATAAATTCTTGCAATTAATTTTGCTATTTAATTTGGAATTAAATTTAAGTTAAAGAGAATTAATCATTGTTTGGTTTTTATTTGTAGGTAAAAAATTATGGTACTTACCACAAGAATAGGCTTAATATTCACAAATTATTATGCTTTAAAATAGCACTTTTTTATTTTGCTTAAAGAATAACATTTCTTGGTCGCACAAATTTTATTTTCTTAACTCTTTGGTACGCTTGCACTACGTTTGTCTTGAATTTACAACATATCGGAAAATTTTCCCAATTTAAAAACAACAAAAATATCGTAGCCGGACCGATGAGCACAATGTACAACTAACTTTACTTTACGCACAAGATTTCTGGGTAGCTCTGTTGCCAATTGTTTTTTAAATTTTTAACCAAGGGAAAAATTATTGAAAAATTATTATTTTTTTAATTTGTAGACTAAAACATATAAAACGTAGTTTATTTTATTAGCAAATAAATATACTGATAAGTGATTTAGACAAAAGTTTCCAGTTGTTAAGGTTTCCAGAAATAACTGCTTTCAAAGTTCATAATTTTGACATCGTGTAGACACAAATCTGTCAAGTTTTGACACATATGTCATGTAAACTTTTCGACTTGTTTTGAGCTGCACTTAGTCAGAGCAACCAAGAAAAGTAGTTGCTGATAACTGGTAGAGTTTAGGGTTACATCATATATACATTCATGTCGAGAAAACATTTGTACTAACTTATATTATATTAAAATATATATTACCTATAATATTGCTTTAAGACTATTTTAATATACATAAAACCTTCTGCGCTCTTAAGATCCAAGGTCTAAATTTCTGCTACAAACAATATCTAGGTCGGCTAGTATTTAAAATTATAATTAGATTTGTAGCAAAATTGATTAAATATTTGTATCCTGATTCCACGAAGACTTCAGCCTAAGTGCTAACATACCGTTGGTTATTATGTGTACAAATCCTAAGGCCTTATGTAATTTAATAATAATTTATTAACTTTGTGTTTTATTTCTGTTGATAATTACCTCTCTGGACATAAAAAATTGGAACCCATGTCTTATTAGGATTTCTTGAGTATAGCTGATATCAATCTCTGTCAGATTAGTTAGTAACTTGTCTTTTAAAGGACTAGGAGTTACAGCAATGACTTCGTGACCTCTAAAAAAGTATGTTAAATTTTAAACAGCCCGTCGGATAAATTTTCATTGTATAAGTCATGTTTTTAATATAACTATAATATTTTAACATTATAATTTGACTAGCGGTGGCCATGTATAATAAGTCTAACTTATGTCGTGGCATATTAAAATACATAAAATTTATTGTTAACATTTTTTTAAAAATATGAATTTTCTTTTTGAATAACACGCACAGTAAAAAAATTAGCTAACTACACCTATAGAAAATAAATAAAATGAAGAAAAACTCTCAAAATTATTAAATAACACAGCCACATAGGAAAAAGTTGGATATAATTTTCATGAGAAATATGTTTTTCTTTCTTTGTCTCCTGATTACAAATCCAGAGTCAAAATTCTTTTATTACGTAACCACTTTTTCCTAACCTCAAAAAACTGGTGAAAAATAGTAAAAATTAATGAATATTACGAATTTTTTTAATTGTTACATCCATCCACTTTATATTTTTATGTAAAGCGATATGCTTAATCTAAATACACGACCAGAATTAAGGTAGGACGTGTAGTGTTTTTTCTTACCTCAAAAAACGGACTGGAAATTACCTTTCTCAAAATCTTCGTGGATCTTAAATTTCGTACAGGATTTTTTTTTGGTCGCTGATTACGAATCTAAAGTAAAATTTTGAAAATTTAAGATGGCGGATCCCAAATGGCCGATGCGTTTTTCAAAAGGGCGAGTATTTTTTTTTTTAATCAACGAATTTGTTGATTTCGAATCTAAAATCAGATTTAAAAAGTTTATAATGTGGATCCAATATGGTAAATAAAATAAGCAAAACAACAAAATGAAGACATATTTAATATATGCGACTTAGTTTCGGTAAACATAAGTTTGAAGTTAGTATTTAAAATTCAGGAAGACGGGCCCAAGGTAATGATCAAAGGTTCCATTAACCGATAACACTTTTAAAAATGAACCTTTTTAAGCCAGGATCAATTTTCAAATCATTTGATTGTAATTTTTTTATTGTTTGTTATGTTTCTGAAATTTATATTTACCTAAAGTCACATATATCAAATCTGTTGTTTCTTTGTTGCTTTTTATATACCACCATTAGCCATAATAAACGTTTTAAATTTGACTTTAGATTCGAAGTCAGCAACCTTCAAAACCACCTTATACGAAATCTGTCCTAAATCCGTTGATTTTCGCAAAATGTATGGATTGTATGGGCAATCGCGAAAAACAGTTTTTTTTAGGTATCCAGTCCTAAATTTTAAGAATCTGACTTTAAATTCGTAATTAAAAAAAAAAAAAAAAATAAATTAAAAAGACATTCATTAAAAATAACAGCATATACAGGGTGGTTCATAAGGAAATGTCAATACTTCAGGTACGTAGTCAGGGTCCAAAAATAAACATAAAAGTCTATACAAATATAGTTCCTCAAGGCCTTTGTTTTTCAAATACAGGATGTTAAAGTTTTTATTATTTTTTAAATAAAATCTATGATAATGTAAATATTAAAGTAAAAATTGGTATCCGGATATTTCTTGGTATGACGGATTGGAACCTAATCTTTAGTATTTGTAGGGGGTGCCACCTACACGTCTTTTTACTATTTTAAACAATCACAACTTTCTGGTACGGCCCTGTATTACATTTTTAAGTAAATTAAATAATTGTATTGTCATTTTTACGTCAAAAAGGTATACTCGTTATAAGTTGATATGAGCAACCATTTTCGAGACATTTGGGTTTAAAAAAATACGACGCACCTGATTTTATTATACCAAATTAAAAAAATAAACAAAATCTATAATTAAACAATATGTTTAATTAAAGATTTTGTTTATGTTCAGCAAAACATAAGCTAGGTTTAATTATTTTCAAAAATTCTATCATTTTCTTCTAAGCACGTGTCAGCTGTGGTAAACACCCTGTATTTCGGCTTTGAGGACCCATATTTGTAAAAACTTTTATGTTTATTTTTAGACCCCGACTACGTACCTGAAGTATTGACATTTCCTCATCAATCACCCTGTATATAAAAACTGGTTAAATAATATTAATAACGTAAAACCAAAAAAAAAATGTAATTTAATTTCGTATGTTTTTCTTTTAATTTTTGTTGTTAAATAAGGCTTTACAGTCTATTCCAATGTTTATCTTTAAATTATAAAATTATTTAATAAATGTCTCACAAAAAGACCAAATTTTATTAAAACTTTAAATGAAATAAATATTTTTATATTTTTTGGCCCTTATTTCCAAAAAGAAGCAAATAAGTATTAATATATGAAATTAAGGCAAATGTGTGTATTTGTGTATGCTTTAAACTATATACAGGTACCTAAGGGAAAGTTCTCTGGAAATTGGCTGAAACGTTGCTTGATGACTAACTGAGGGTACGTGAAAAAGACACAAAATTCTTGCACTTGAAACAACGGACACTCTAGTGATAAGCAATATGGAAATAGAAAACACTAAGTAGCGACTCGTCATGATATTATAAAAAAAAATAGTAAGGTTAAATTTTTCTCCAACTAAAATTTCATTAAAAGTACGCAGACCAACTAATATATTTAAATGTTTTAATTATTGTTGCCAATGTTTTTCTTATTGGATATTGAAATTTAAAAAAATCGTTCGGATAAGAAAATAAAATTTAAAAACCTCGCTTGTTATCTCTACATTTAAATAATAATACGCGTCATATTAAAGAAAACAAACATAAATTATAGTTATTTTAAAATAGCATTTTGGTCAGCACTTAAAAACACAAATAAATTTATTTAGGAAAATTTATTCTTACTGCTTAACTATGACACTTAAAAGAACAGTACAGGGTTATTTAATTTAAAGTAAACAGGGCTTCATTTTTGAACTTCCCTGTACTTTTTTAAAAAAACGAATATAGCCATTTCGTGTATTTTTTTCCATTGAATTCAATAATCTAATCAGAAAAACTTTTAAAACAAAGACAAAAGAGTTACAGCACGAGTGACGTATTTTTTAAATGGAATACCTCGTATATTTTTATATTAATATATAGAGATTTTTACGAGGAATTCGGTGATATAGGGGTTGCTGGGTTTATTTAAACTTTTTCGTATCTCTTATAGTTTCCGATATCCCAATGGTCACCCTCAAATTTGGGACACCCAGTACAATACATACAAAAAATGAATTAAAAAAACAAAATATCCCTTTTTTTAAATATTTTTGTCCACAACTTTTTGGGGGCAAGATAGGTATATATATATTATATATATATATTATATATATATATATATATATATATATATATATATATATATATATATATATATATATATATATATATATATATATATATATATATATATATATATTATATATATATATATATAATTTTTTTTATATTATATTATATTATATATATATATATATATATATTATAATATATTATAATAAATATATATGCTATAATATATATATTATTATATAATATGAAATTTGACAAAGATATGTTTTTATTGTCTTTTACAACCTTGTTTTATTTTGACCGATTTGTTCTCTATAATAGGTTATTTTTATTATTTATATTTTTTTTTTTAAAAAATCATATTTTTGATATTTCATAACATAGTTTAATAAAGTCCATGGCTTAAAATTAAGTTATTACCAAAATAATACAATTATAGTAATAAAGCGTGAGGTACTTGATATTAAATGTTACAATTATTATTTTATTGGTTGCTATTTACAAAGTCAAAGTTTTTAAGCAAAAACAGTAGAACCCCGATTATCCGTGCTCCGCGGGACCGGACGATGCACGAATAATTGAAAGCACGGATAATCCGAACATTTATTTCTTACATATTATATACATATTTATGTACCGGGTGTCCAAATAAGCAAGGACGCCGGCTGTATCTCAGAAAACGTTTATCGCACAGCATTGGGGAAAAATATTTTTAGTAAAAGTGGTCAAGAGAAATAGCTGGAAATTATTTTCAAGTTTCTGAAATGGCCGCTAGGGGGCGTGACTGCAATCTTGAATCTAAAAGAGTGATGTTTCTGCGAATTTTGCTATTTTAACCTAACAAAAAAATACCTGATTTTTAAAGTCGAGGATAATTTGGCGTATTTAAAGGTTTCCCTAAAAAACACTCTGTATCTTCAAAACGGCTAAGCCGATTTTAACAAGCTTAGACTAGTTCACAGGAGCTTTTCTTGGGCAATAAAGGTTATAATATTTGAAGTTTTGTTAGTTTCACATGTCGCCACTAGAGGGCTTTTTTTTCGACAGAAATGGTTATTTTTCTCAAAAAAATTATATGCATTGGTATAATTATTTTTTCTGAAGAAGTAGTCAAGTAATGCCTAAACAAGCTCGCAAAAACCGTATCTCGATATCTTGTTCCTTACTTATAATTTAGGCTATAGAAAATTTTATACGTCAATATCTCAAAAACTATAAAACCCACAAGAAACTTTATAGAACAATAATTATTAATTTTTACGGATCCTTTAATTTAGGTTAAATAATCTTTTCATCTAAATGCAATACTTTACGAATTATAATAAAAAAATCGAATTCCAGGGGTTTACCTTAAAAAATCCTAAAAATTCGATTTATTCATTATAATTCCTAAAATATTGCATTTAGGCGAAAAGACTATATAACCTTAATTAAAGGTTCCGTAAAAATACATAATTTATGTCATATAAAATTTCTTGTAACAGAAAAAATAGATCTCATAAGTTCAAATTAACTTTCAAATTGCATAAAAAAATACATAACAGAATAAAGAACAGAATTTTACAGAAGTAAACTTTTTACATGTTTAACAAGAAAAATAAAATATCTTAACTTGCATTTACATAACGCGGATATACAGGGTGTTCCAGAAGTAATGGGACACAGAGCAACAACAGATTCCTTAGGTCAAAATAATGCAATTACCGTAAACTTGCCTTATCCCAAAGTTGATAATAACTAAGATACAGGGTGTCAAACTTTGTTTACGTTATAATTCCCTCTGCGTCAAAAATGTATATCTACCTCATTTAAGTCTCCAGGAGCAACTGTTTTCGTTCAATGTATTTTAAAGGGCCCCGCAATTTTCCTATAAATAATGGTTTTTGATCAATTGATTTCGAATTTTGCAAAGTAATAGTTTTTAACACGCTGATCAAAAGTTTCAGGCACAAAACCCAAAGACTCTAAACCCCCAAAATCACCTTAAAGGCACTGGGCATCTTTGGAATTTTAAGGGTAATTTTGGGGGTTTGGGGTGTTTGGGTTTTTAAAACATCAATTTTTAAACATCATTTGATTGACCACTAAATGGCGCAACTTTACCACAATTTAAACTTTTTCGTATCTCTTATAGTTTTAAGTTTTAAGGGTGTCACTTTATTACGAAATTTTATTCGCTACAAAAAAAGTCCACATATTTTATAAAAAGAATGTACACAAATTTTTGCAAAAAATAAATAGATTTAAGATAAATTAGAATATTTAAAATAAAACTTTATCTTCTTAAAAACAAAGCCAAAAATATCAGGTTGTACTTTTTTTTGGCACCCAAAACCATAATCAATCAGAATTGCTCTTAAGAATTTTTTTCCCTTTTTTAAAGAAGCACATTTTAAAGTGTACTACTTTTATTATAAACATTATAATACTATTAATTTATCATGAATAATCACAACATGAAATAAGTTATTAAACCCAAATGAACGTCTTAATTGGAGTCTAAAATTATTTTACGGTATAATTATTATTATTATTCTGTGATTTATTGTATTATTTCAAAATCAAACCAAAAGCACTTATTTTAATTACCCCAAATAAATAATTGGTGTTATTTATACTTGAAACAAACAGTTATCTAATTAATTATACGCTGCTAAAGGAACATTAGTACATACATATATTACGTAGTCGTTTAAAAAAAACCAATTCTGTTTGCTTTCCAAATTTACCAAAGATCGTATTGAAATTAAATACATGAAAAGATCACCACAAAGGGTTCATTCTTTTTTTTCCCTAGTTTATTCCAGGCTTCCTTAAGAAAACAAGGCTTAAACAGACATATGGGGGTTGTCTCCCGGGATTTTAACTGTAAAGGCTCTTTATCTTCCACTTTTATTCTAAAACTTTCTAAATTGCTTAGATTTTATCACAAATAATGGAAGAGAATTTTCCCGGAAAGTCATATTACTTCCTTTATAGTTAATTTTTAAACATATTTAGGGAAAATATAGCCTCTTACGAAAAACGAAACTACTAGATAAAATACATTTTTAACTAATTTATGTACTTATCGGCAGTGTTTAATTATAAAGAAATGCATGTTTTTAATGCAACAGTATAGTATATATTTTAACAATTTTTTTTAATGTACAGGGTTATTAATTTTAAAGTAAATAAGGCTTTATTTTTAAACTTCCTTGTACTGTAACGGATATAGCCATTTCTTGTATTTTTTTCCGTAGAATTCAATATTGGAATCAGAAAAACATTTGACACAAAAACAAAAGGGTTACAGCACCTGTGACGTATTTTTTAAATGGAATACTTTGTATGTTTTTATATCAATAGATAGAGATTTTCACAAGGAATTCGGTGATATAGGGGTTCGGGTTTATTTTCTGCGGTTTTGCTGCAATTGTCTAAAAACTGCATTATACAAGTCAAAAAATTAAAAAACGTTTATTTCTTTTTGGGGTAGTTTTTAGTGAGGTTTTCACAGAAGAACGGCTTCAAATTATAACTCTCTATTATAAATGCGGGAAAAAAAAGCCAGGGAAACACAACGAAGATAGGTTGCAAATTTCCACCGAAATATATCAGTAAAAACGATTTTAAAACTGAAGGTCTTATTCGAAGAAACAAAATCGTTACATATGAAAAAATACTACAATGAGAAAAAGAAACGGGATCAAGCTTATTCTAAATTATTTTACTTTGTATCCCATGAAGTCAATTACTGACGCAGTTAGAGACTTGGGGATGGCCTGCAAAGAAGAGTAACTATCGACGCTTCAGAGAACACTAAGATATTTTAAGTATCCTCCATATCACGTTCTTTCAGTGCAGCATTTAACACGTGAACAAAATGAACTTCGCTTTCAATTTGTTCCCCAAATTTTATTCCATAAACAAGATAACGTCCTACCCTTTTTTTAAACGATTCTTTGGACGGATGAAGCTACGTTCACTACATCGAAACCGACGCAATACGCACAGCTGAGCAAGACAAAATCCCAGGAAATTTCAAAAAAATAAATACCAATGGAGGGCTTCTCTTCATATCTGGTGTGGTGTGCTTAACAACAGAATTGTCGGAAAAATGCATAAGGGAATCCTTAACTGGCAGCATTTAACACGTGAACAAAAGGAACTTTGCTTTTAATTTGTTTCCCAAATTTTAATTCCCTGAACAAGATAACGATTCTACCCTGTCTCAAACGATTCTTTGGGCGGATGAAGCTACGTTCACAACATCGGGAATGTTTAACCGACGCAATACGCACAGCTGAGCAAGACAAAATCCCAGGAAATTTCAAAAGAATAAATACCAAGGGAGGTCTTCTCTTCATATCTGGTGTGGTGTGCTTAACAACATCAAGGGATCCTTAACTGGCGAAAGATATCTCAATTTTCTTGAAAGCGATATTAAGGACATTTTAGAAGAATTGCCACTCAAAACGTATCGCAAGATAATTTGGCAACAAGACGGAGCGCCGCCCTATGCTGTTCGTCAAGTTGTGCAGTATCTCAATCACCGATAAAATCAGTGGATTGGACGTTATAGCACTATTAGATGGCCACTTAATAGTCCGTATATTACAATTTTGCACACTTTTCTATGGAGTCACTTGAAGAATGTCGTTTACCCAAAAAGGGAACACAAACACGGAAAAAAAAGAGATAAAAAATTGTAAATAAAATTAATCGTCTTGACCAGGAACCTCTAATAATATCGGGAGCTTAGAAGGCCTAAGGAATTTTGGTGCTTGGTTTAGAAATAGATATATCATATCATTTTTAGCATATAATATGATTTGACGCCGTTCTCCTGATAAAAATCTCATTATAAAACTACTCCAAAAGGTAATAAACGTATTTTTAAAATTCTTGACTTTGACAAATAAGCACCTGTGACCTGTGGCAGCCAGGTTTTTCAGAGAAACTATCCTATAGTATCATGCAGTTTTTAGAAATTGCAGCAGAACCGCAGGAATAAACCCAGCAACCCCTATATCACCTAATCTCTCGTGAAAATCTCTATCTATTAATATAAAAATAAACAGGGTATTCCATTTAAAATATACGTCACTCGTGCTGTGACTCCTTTGTTTTGTTTTAAAAAGCCTTCCACTAAAAAAGACAATTCCCTTTCTGAAAAAAATAAGTTTACCGGGAAAGATTCTTCCGGAAGACCCAATATTTACCAGAAAATTAGAACTGAAAGCAAAACCCAGAAATTCAAAAATTCGTCATATGTTTCTTCACATATTTGCAAGAATCAGAAGATATGAATTTTTAGGAAACCAAATCCAATATTTCGAGAGGAGTTAAAAGTTTCATTCTATCCTATCATTATGGCTATTTTACCACAGTCGTTCAGAACCTTTGGAGTACTGAAGAGGTCTTCAAAATGCAGGAAAAAATGGTAAAAATTAAAAAATTTTTTCTCTTTCAGGAATCAAAATCGGGACTAAAGGTAAAATTGGGCTTGGAAAGATATTTAAATAAAATTTTTTCTAAAAATTTCTCCTGAAAAAATTTATCCTACGATAAAGTTTTTAAATTTTTTTTTTTTTGGGTAGACTGGCTGTCCCCAATTAAAGGGGGAAAACCGTTGCGTTTTGGTTACAAAGAGGTCCAGACCCCCCCTTATCTTGTAAACTTTTAAATATATAAGGAAACAAAAATAAACCTCTGTACGGAAAGGTTTAAAATTGCTGCTCCCTGTTTTGTTAGATTTTTCATGATGTTCAAAACTGCCATTTTCATTTTCCCCGAAATTTTTCCCCGGTTTATATTAGCAATTTAAAATTTTATTTGTCTCCCAAAGGAGAAAGAATTCTAAAAGTTGTCCTCTGACCCCAAAGGGATAAACTAAAGAGAAAAAACCACGAGGTTTCGCTGTTTCCTCAAAATCTAAAGGGACCCGGAAATTGTCGTAACAAAATGGGTGGATAATTCTGTAGTGTCAATGGATCAACAACATTTGGAGTAAATCCAGTGTCGATAGTCCAACGCTATTCTAAAGCTCAAAGACAGCGAATAAGTGTGTCTCGTCCGTGTGTTATCGGTCATTATAACAAACACATGGGGGGGTAGATCGGATGGATCAAATGTCAATTTTCCCCATTGGAAATAGAGGTAAAAAAGTGGTGGAGTTGTATTTTTACTTGGCTGATCGACGTATCAGTACAAAATGCCGGCAGCTCCACAGATCGGCACATCCGACCTTGTCCCAGCAAGAATTTTTTGGCGCCATATTGCAATATATTATTGCAAACACTTTGGACAAGATGCTAAAGGATCTGGGCCTTCACGAAAAGGGTAAACTGGAAGATACCCTGAAACGCTTCGATGGTCTTAATCACTGGTAAATTTATAGAAAAAAAGACGATGCTGGAGATTATTGCAACAGTATTATGCGTACTGCTTGCGAGAAGTGCAATGTTGGTCTGTGTGATTAAATGCTTTAAGGGATATCATTTACAAGACTAGTACTTATAAATATTGTTAAGTTCAATAAAGATTTCTTTAAATATTGCTTGTATCGTTAACTTATTTCAACCAATATGTCCCGACGTTGCCATATGGCAACATCAATTTTTAAAAACTAATGACACAAAAAATAAAACTTACCTTTTTTTAAGTTTCCATAACCCTAAGCAAACCTTTTTATAAAAACCTTTTAATTTATTGAAAAAAAATTCTGGGACATAACGGGTTAATTCGGTAAAAAATACAATTTTTGCAAGGTCAATATATGAATCGATATTAGGGACCTGGTAGTTACGAAATTTTATGAGTATATGTATATGTACATCCAATTTAAAGACGTTTTTGTCATTTACCCCAACTCGGTTGGGTCACTCCTGTGTTTGTAATTCTAACGTAATTTTGCAACAATAAAACTTTAAACACCCTGTAAATAAAAATATATTTTTAGGGGCCAAATCTTGTGGCGTGTTACAAGAAAATAGTAAAACTGCTGAAAATTAGAGTTCGTCATCATCATTAACAGAAAGCAACAATCCTGGCAAGCAAAACTATGCATATTCCTGCGTTTCTGCCACACAATCCTCAAAAAGAAATGCATTAACGACATACAAGTCAGACAAAACAAGAAGTTTGACCACTTCGGAGCTGCAACGCTTAGCATTATTAGAGCAACTGAAAACCACCAGGGTGCAGAGGGAATATTACAATGTAAAACTTCAAGAAATAATGGAAAAAAGTCGAAATACTGAAAAAATTACAGCTGTAGGTTCCTTGACATATCTGAACATGTGAATACTCTTTTTTTGGCATATTTGGGGATTTATTTTTTTATTTTGTTTTGCAAAAATTTTCCCCTTTATCTTATTACTACATTAGAATTAATTAAAATATTAGAAACTTAATATAATGGTTTTTTTCAGTATTTGGTAAACAATAAATTTAAAATAAAAACATATTTTAAGTTTCTTTCAAAACAAATAATTTATTACATATTTCTTACTAACTTAGGTGATAGAATGAAAAAAAAAGAAGTTTTATCGAAACCCTTTATCATATTTACTAACAATAAAAAAAAATAAGCGCTTTAAAAACGGAAATATGAGAATTTTTACTAACCAATGTCACAGTACCAAAAATAGTAAAATACACAAGCTAGCGAATTCACAGCAGTCGGTCGAATCGATTTCTATTCCCGCTATTTTTCCATCGCAAGAATATAACACATGTTTTAAATACAAATACACGAACTTGCGACTAAAAAACTCAGATATTATAAAAATGCAACGAGTTCTATGTTCCTTGCGACGGGGACTGTCGCCCCGCGACTAGAAATCGCTAGTGGATGATTAGCTTTACACGAGTAGGCCGGGATTTCATTAACGGAAAAAATTATTTTCCGAATAATTTCATAATAACAATTGTTGTGACAATTGAAACCCATGGAAATTATTCCGACAAAAAGTGACCCGGGTTAAGGGGCCCACCAGGCCTAAGTATCATGGTAAATTTGGGTTTGCTTGCGTATATGTATATCATTTAAGTAATTTGTGCCAATGGTAATGTCGCAAATTACCTGCCAATGTGTCAAAATGAAAGGATAGTTTTAAACTAAAAATAATTTGTAACATTTTTTTTACAAAAACTGTGTGACACAATAAAAAGATAAGTGTTTCTTTCCAAATGGAAATAATAAAGCTATTACATAATACTAACCTAGGTGACACATGTATCAATCTATTAGATATTCATATCGTAAATTATATACGCTAAATTTTGTCTCACTTCCTGTCCTCGAATACGAACATGTCGTCTTCTAAGTCAACAAAGTCGTTTTCATTATTATCAATAAAAAAGTTCATCGTCTTGAAAATCTTCTTCTCCCAATTTTTTTGCAATGTTGTGTAAAATAAAACATGATATAATAATATTTGGAATATTTTCACTTTTAACACGACAAACATACTTTAAGATTGGAAATCGACGTTTAATTTGCCCAAAGCAGCGCTCGATAATTACTTTTTCTTGTATTACCTTGGATTATCGAAATTGCAAAATGGAATCATGAGCCATGGCTCGATTCCATAACCTTCGTCTCCAAGAAGTACGCTGTTTCTTGTTCTTGGCATAATTTGCCGAACTTTCGAATTTTTCCAAATTCTGCTGTCATGGACCGATCCTGGCCAACTTACATCAACACTAGTGAACATACATTTGGCGTCACAAGTTGCTTGCACATTAAGCGTTGCTTTTCCTTTGCGGTTGATATACTCATAACCATGAAAATTGGGTTTTTCTATACCGATATGCGTACAGTCTATGGCACCAATTGCAGTTGGGAAACGATATTTATTTTGCCATAAGTTCTTTGCTTCGATTATAGCATTATGAGTAGTAGGAAATTTTATCCATTGATTAGCTTGTACAACAATTCTATTAACGACGGTATTTACTCTTCGTGATACTGTTGACTGCTCTACACCAAGCTCTTCACCTATACCTCTCTGGAATCCAGCCAGATACCTTAAACATATTTTCATCTTCTGTAAAGAAGAAAGAGCACCACCTCGCGTTTCTGTAGAAGAGCCCAGAAAATTATTAGCTAACTATTCCACATTACGCTCTTCAAATCGAAATAGACTTTTGAAATCCCTAGTTTGTGGAGACGACCGAGGTTTGTAATATTTCACCTTTCGCAAATTCACTACTTCGGCCATTGTGAATATTTTAGGCACTACGAACAATTTATTTAACCGAAACCCTTGTCTATTTTTAGCAGGTGAGCCTACGTCTGACTAGATGCATCTATTTTGAAGGATATGCTTATGACTGAAAGTAAAAGCTCACTTTTATTCATTTACTTTCGATGTAAGCAAATCCTCTTTTTAATAAGCATTTGGTCCGTACTTGTTAAAAAAGGTTTTACTTTGATTATTATTCATATGGAGGTAAGGATTTGCTCCATATTTTGCAAGTATAAGATTATGCTTATTTTTATTCATTCGGTCTATTGTGTTGCTGCAACAAGGAACGTTCCATTTACATTAGTGTAAAAGTACGCTACTCTCAACACACACGACGCACTAGTTTCCGAATCAAGTTACAACCTGTCCACGCTGCGCCTGACAAATTAATTTGTTTACCAATGTTTTCAAACTTCCTTTGATCTATACCGCGAAATTGGAAACAAGTAAGTTATAGGAATTTTTGTTTCTGCAACCGTAAACAATGAAAAACCTTTAAGGAACAATCAGGAACAAGTTTCACAAACAAGCAACATAAAACACAGTGTTCCTATGTAGTTGCTCGGTGTGGACATGGCTTAAAACTTGTTTCAATTTGTTTTAAAATATTAAAAAAATGACATCAATTGTTAGATGGGCAGCACACCGTAGAAAAAAGGGAGCAATCATACCCAATTTGCCCTAAATCTGAATCTGAAAATGAGGAGGGTAATAGATATCACGGCACCTAGGCCTCAGTAGGCCCGCTGTGCTTCCTCCTAAAGGGGACTCCTCACTCAGTACGCCGCTCATCCTACTGATTTAAAGTAGGTGACAACGCCGAGGAGAATCTCTTTAATGTGGGCCAAGGAAAGCCAATACTAGCCCAGCATGGATCTCTTGGACGAGAGTGCAGGGTAGTCACAAAGGATGTACTCCACAGTCTCGTCCTACTGTTAACAACATCTACACAGAGGCGTGTTATTTATACTCACTCTGAAAAGGTGCTTCCGTAATTGACAATATTCAGTAAGAACGCCCTTAATTGGGCGAAGGTTCTCCCTAGGCGTAGCCAAGTAATGCTTAGCTGTATCTCTGTCAGGATAGTTCAGTAACTCCCTGAAAAAGTTACAGTTTACTGTTTCATTCCCATCGTCTTGTAAACTGCTGATGAGAGTGTTTTTTGATTAGGTCCTTCATTGCAGACTCTGTAAGACCTACGAAAGGCTCGGGTCCAAAAGTCAGCAATGCGGTTGCCTTTGAAGTGAGCGTGTCCTTTGGAGTAAGCCTGTACCCAATATGCCCTTTTAAATAGTAAAAGTTAACTATGCGCTGATCATTTATTTGTGGAATTTACATAATGCCTGCGGTTAACTAATTAGAAACTAGACCTACGAAGTGCAAAACTAGCCTCCTTAAAATAATTATGCTCTGTTTCTCACCTTATGGATATATACGCGATAAATAACCTTTCGAAAACTTTGACTTACCATACAAGTACGATTGTTCCAAAACTATTATTTTTTTTACAAAAGTTAAAGTCTGGGCTCTTAGGACGACAGAAAAAAACAGACCTACATGTATGCGATTATTTTAAGCCATATTTTTAAATAAAATTTGGTTGGTTTAGATGACCCATTGGTATAAATTGTTCCAAGATGGTTTATTTTTGCACATTTTGGGTCTATTTTCTATTTTTAACCCGGGAATTAACCGCAGTTATACTATAAAACTTCTTGATTTTTCTATTTTTAATTTGGTTCTGTTGTGTAAATAAATTATATAAAAGAATCGTAAGTTTTTTTATTTATGTTTGTCTTAAGTCTATTAGGTAACCCTTTTTATTCTTTCTGAAAAAGTAAATTTTCTTAATAATTACTTTAAATTTTCACATATGAAGTAGGCAGTCACAAAAAAATTGAATTAGCTTTTATCAAAACATGATATTTTCTTTAAATTAATTTAAATTTAGGTAATTTTAATTTAAAGGTTTTTATCGGCAAACCATTTACCAGCATTTTGTTTATCACTACTCTGAAGTGCCAAACAAAGGTTTTTTTAAAGATACTTGTAAATGGATGGTCAGGGGGTAAATATTATACTTTTTTCCTTAAATTAATATTTTTTGAGTTTGAACCCGCTTAGCTGGCAGCAGTGCTTTTTGGGAATTGACTATAGTTCACAAAATATTTTAAAAATGCGGTGGCCCCCCGGACTATAAAGACATACCTGTCCAAAAGAATTTTTTTTCATTAAAATTTTACAGAGATATGATTTGAATTCTACAACTTTTTTTATCAGCTTTTATTAAATATTTTTATTTCAGGTTTATTATTTTTTATTACCAAAAGTATTTTTGGTTTCCCAAATTTCAAAAGGTTTTTTACCGACTTATATCAGTCAAATTTTTTTATTTTGACTTTTTTTTAAAAATTAAATGACGTTGTCAAACGACTAATTACACATAATAAAAAAAGTTTAAATTTTTTTTGCATAACAAAAAATGTTTGTATTACGTACCTAAATCAGTTTTTTGGGACTTATCTCCCTTTCCCAGAACAGATCGATTCATCCCAAAAGCTAAATTTTTTGAGTACTTGTTACAAAACCACTTTTTGTTCAGGTAAAAGATTTTTTATAAGGTTTTTTTTAATAGTTTTTTTATTAAAAAACTTATAGTTTCTTGTTAAATCTATAGAGGGTTTAAATCCAAATAACCATTGTGGTTATTAAAAGGTAAATACTTTTTTTTAAATTATTTAAAAACTATTGGATATGGAGAGCAATGTCTATTTCATGGTCTTTATCTTCATTTCTCAGGTGTTTTAAGATTGCTGCCATTTTTAAATTAACTCCTACACCTTCTTTACGAAAAGAAATTAAATACCAAATTTTCTTTTTTTCACAGTTTGTTGATAACCTTTGAACAGTTTTAAGGTTTTTGGCTGGCTAGGAATAAACATTAACCAATTTTTTCCCACTACAAACTTCATTCAAGTGGATGTAAGTAATCTATTTTTCATTATTAAAAATTATTAAGAAAAAATTACCCTTAAAAATTCTGATACAAACCTTTTTAAAATTATAAAAAAATTTTAAAAGATTTTATTCGGGTTTTATAAGTATAAAAGTTTTAGTCAGTCAGTAACAGGTTTAATCTTGTCGGCGTTACTTTTGAGAATAGTCTCAACTGGCCCCAAACACTTACATCCATAGCTTTGGGGAGTTTAAAAGCTTGGATTCCTCTTTTGAGCCAGAAAGTATTTCTCGTCTTCCAATCTTTATACTCTGTATTATCCCCAAAAAAGACCCTCTTTAGAATATAAGATAAAAAAAGACATATTTTTTTAAAGGGGTTTTTAGGATCCCCCCATAGGGGGTTTACTAAACAATTATTAGAGTTTGTGGTGTTTTTTTTTTAGAAAAAATTGAAATTTCCATAATATTTTTTGGTACATCTCTATAACGTTGCTGTATAATACATGTAAAAAAAATTTTCCCGCTTAAGGTTAAAATTAAATAGGTGAATAAAAAAATTAAACTAAAATTATTGAATAATATTTTTTTATAATATATGTATATACCCCAAATAAAAAAACAAAAATGAAATCAAGTAGGTACGAAATGCACTAATAAAATGCCATATTTTCAATTAAAAGAATTTTAGTGAAGCGGTAAATTTTGCATTGTAATAACGATATAAGGCCAAAAATGATGCCAAGAAAGTATGGTTTACACACTAGGTACATGTTTTACTATAACGCCCAGAGTAGCTATCAACGAACGATATGCTAATAGTTTAAGTACAATGGTAAAATGCTTCCTAAAACAAAAACATACTTTATATAGGTGCTCTTGAAAACAATAATCAACTTCATTCATCCTTTAAAGAAGTACAAAGAATTTTAGAATTTTTGTACAGTTGTCCGCAAACGTCCGTTACCTCTGAAACTTTTGGTTCTAATATTGATTTCCCTGGAAATTAAAACGAACAACAAACTTTTCTCCTTCATTTCTCACCGAGTTTTTAATATTCAATTTTTTTTTGCTACCGAATTATTTTTGGAATTTTAATAGTACCTTTAGGATATTAGAGAAAATTTAATCCCCTTTAATAGATGTATCACAACATAGTCCTTCATTTGAAAACAAGGATAAATGCGCCTCCGCTAAGTTGTTGAAGTTCGAGTAATGATGTGTTAATAAGTTCGTCTGAAAACAAAACTATGGGGTCTGAAAACAAAACTATAGGGGTCCGAGGTTTTTTATTTTCTCATGAAAAACTGTAAACCTTGCTGGATTGTTTCCGATTGGTCATCCTGTATAAAGATGTCATATTTTAAAACTTTACAGTTTATGTAATTTTTTTTTCCAGTTATGAATACTGGTATAATAAAGATCGCTTTACTGATGACAACAAAAATCAAAATTGAATTGAAAATGTTCCAATTGTAATACAGTTTAGAAAATATTTTATGGTCCACACTACGTTCCCACCGCATGTGTATGTGTGTAAAAGTAACCTAAAATCTGAAATCGCGTCATATAAACTGTTCGTTATGGCCCATAAACCGTTTATGTACACCTGCGAGCTGGGACTAACACTTTATTCTCTAGTTCTAACGCAAAAAGTTTATTTCAATTTTATTTGTGGATGTTGTTACTTTCGACTATATTCCTTTATTTTACTTTTTTTATTTTTTATTTAACTACATATAGTTTTTCAGTTCTATTAAATCTGTAGAATAATATAAAACCCTATATTTCTATAAATGTTAATAAAATACTGAACAGCCGACTGAATCAAAGTCCGAATCATTTAAACGGTTTTACTATATATATATATATATATATATATATATATATATATATATATATATATATATATATATATATATATATATATATATATATATATATATATATATATATTATATATATATTTTATATATTTTTTTAAAATATTAAAATATATATATATATATATATATATATATATATTTTTTTTTTTTTTTTTTTTTTTTTTTTTTTTTTTTTTTTTTTCTTACTTTTATAAAGGATACTTTATAGACTTGGACCTTTATTAAAGCAAATTATGTAATATAAAAGCTTTTTTTAAAAATATTTAGTCTTGATATTGACGATCTGCTAATATAATAAAGTAATGTAAAAAGATTTTTAAAAAAGAGGCAAAATTTTTAATAGTTTTAAGTAGGCATTAAACATTTTAAAAATATTTAAAAAGTAACTTAGTATGGGTTATTTCCAAATTTTGTTCTTTTTTATAAAATTTTTTTGACTTCTTCGACTATTTATTGCACATAAATGAATTGGTTTTTTAAAAAAAGAAACATTTAATTTTTTATTATTGTAGGTTGCAGCGATAAGAAAATTTTTGTTTGTAGTAATATACACAAACCGCGTTAATTTCGCTACATTTACATTAAAAAAAACCTAACTGCGCACCCAATTTTGAACATAAAAAACATACTATGCTAACAAAAAAAAGTAATTTAATTATTTCCACAACAAAACATGGCTAAATTTTGTTGTCCATTATAAATTATAATTAAAAACTAGCCGTAGTTTTGGGTTGAATGTTTAAGCACTCTATAATAAAACTATTTTTTAACCTATGTCCATTGGTCTTACAGTTTTTTTTATCAACTATTAAATAGAACATTTCGGGGATTTGCCAGAAATGCTAGAGAATTTTTACGTTCCTTACATAACAAAACAGAAAGACCCTTCGGACAAATGCATCACTGACCGTGCCAATTGTCCTACTAAAATTCCTTCCTTTGGCGCGGCGCAGGCTATCCCAAATCCCTCTTTACTGTCGTCATTCAAGTTCGCAAGCCTGTCGAGCGTTGGCGTTCTAGTATGCTATTTTTTGGTTGTTAATAAGGAATTTTACTGGTTTAAATTTTTTTTTTTTATATTATAAAAATTTAGAAAGAAATATTAGCGTGTTTTTGGTATGAAAAAAAATTTCAAAAAAAAAAAAAAAAAAAAAAAAAAAAAAAAAAAAAAAAAAAAAAAAAAAAAAAAAAAATATATATATATATATAAAATATATATATATATATATATATATATATATATATATATATAATAATATATATATATATATATATATATATATATATATATATATATATATATATATATATATATATATATATATATATATATATATATATATATATATATATAATTTTTTAATTTTATATATATATATATTCTTCTTTTTTAGGATAGTTTTATAGACTTGGAGAGCCTTCGTCAGTCATGTCTTGGCTTACAGCGGATGTGACCATCCCCAACAAGGGTGAAACATGCAGCCGACTTAGCCACACCCGAGGTTTTCATCCTTTTGGAAACCCCGTAATTTTAATGCGATTAGCAAAAAGCATACCTCTAACTACGTATTTTTTGTCACATAATTGATCAAATATTAGCTAATTGAAGTTGGTATGTAGCTAACTAGGGTTAGTTTTATGTGGTGTTGCCTAAAATCTGGAAGAGCGGAGGGTAAAAATCTGAATGAGTATTTGATTTTAGGTTTATATCTTCCCAAATACAAATTTAATTTAGTATTTTTAATATTGACTTAATAAATTAATATGAGTGTTGCAAAAACACGTCCTGCAACATGAATGCAATTTTTTCATAGCCATAAACGCTAATTTTTTCTTTCTAAATTTTTATAATATAAAAAAAAAAATTAAACCAGAAAAATTTCCCTTTTTAACAACCTAAAAATAGCATACTGGGAACGCCAACGCGTCGACGGCTTGCGAGAACTTGTAATGACGACCAGAAAAAAAGGGGGGAGTTGATAGCCTGCGCTCGCGCCAAAAGAAGGAATTTTAGGGACAATTGGCACGGTCAGTGATGCATTTGCCCGAAGGGTCTTTCTGTTTTGTTATGTAGACGTAAAATTTTCAGCATTTCTAAACCCCCAAATTTTTTATTTAATAGTTGATAAAAAACTGTAAGACCAAAACTACGGCTCTTTTTAATTATAATTTATAATGGACAGCAAAATTTAGCCATGTTTGGTTGTGGAAATAATTAAATTACTTTTTTGTTAGCATAGTATGTTTTTTATGTTAAAATTGGGTGCGCAGTTAGGTTTATTTTACAGTGTAAAATGGAAGCAAAATTAACGTGGTTTGTGTATATTATTATTAATAAAGAATTAAATTTTCTTATCGCTGCAACCTACAATAATAAAAGTTAAATTTTTCTTTCTTTAAAAACCAATTCATTTATGTGCAATAAATATAAGTAGTCAAAAAATTATATATAAAAGAACAAAATTTGGAAATAACCCATACCTAAGTTACTTTTTTAAATTTTTGTGGTAACAGATGTTTAATGCCCTTTTTAAAAACTATGAGTAATTTTGCCTCTTTTAAAACTCTTTACATTACTTTATTATATTATATTAGCAGATCGTCAATACCCAAAGGGCAAATTTTTAAAAAAAATAAGTTTATATTACATAATTTGCTTTAATATAAACCTGTTTAATTAAAGTAGGCATCGTCCCAATTCAAGGCACGCCTTAACAAATTAGGGATATTTTAACCGTATTACTAGAGATTAAACAACGTTAAGCAAAATAGTATGAAATTAATTTTCCCTTGGTGACATTACATCTAAATTTTAAAAAAGTTTTAAAAAGCCAAAAATTTTTTTAAACCAAGAAATACAAATGCCGGATAATGGATTACAAACATGGGTTTTTTTTTTTCCATTTAGATTAGAAATTATAAACATTTTTGCAAAACCAGTTATTAGTAATAATTACCTTTTTCTACGCAAAATTTTTTTTTTCTAGGAACATTGCATATTAAAAAAACATTTTTCATAAAGCTACTTATCTCTTTTATTATAATGACTTATGCCTTAAGTAGAAACCCTTAATTTTATGTGTATTTTATATCTCCTTTTTTTAGCCCCAGCTACAACCTAAATCATGAAGCAGTTTTATTTTCCCGGGAAGGAAGGAAAAAAATTTTACCATTTACCACACTATACATCCTTCGTTTAAGCCGTTATTTACTCATTTTAAAAAAAAGGATATAAATTATATAAAGCAAATTGAAAAAATCAGATTTTATAACAATAATTTATTTACTGTATATTTAAAACTGTAACTTTAAAAATGTACATGTAAGATTTTAAATTAGGATTTATATTCGACCTGGTGGGCAACCGTTATTTAAAATAATTTATTAAAAAACCCATTGCTTCACTTAAAGTAACTCCTCCTTGTTTTCTTTATTTGACCTCCACCGTGTGGTGGGCATTAAGTCACCACAAATAAGATTTTACCCCAAGTAAAAGAACAGTCCGGTTATTTACACAGGTTCTAAACAAAGTAATAACAGCGGGCATTCTATTTACAACTAAAACATAGCTACTGTTTTAATTTTTCACATAACCTTAGTATTTTTACTGCAGAAGCAGGGGCATTGCCCTGCCCTGTAATGGGCCAAAACACAAAAATACCAAAATATCATAATATGTACCGACTCTCAATCAGTCTTACTAAAAGTAAAAAAAAAATAAGAATCAAAGTATTTACCCAAAATGATTTATTACTAAAATAGTTTAATTATATTTAACAATCATATAATAAAATATTTATTTTTGTGGAC
Source organism: Listronotus oregonensis (assembly GCA_019359885.1). NCBI lineage: Eukaryota > Metazoa > Arthropoda > Insecta > Coleoptera > Curculionidae > Listronotus > Listronotus oregonensis. The sequence continues at coordinate 18,879 of JAHBCN010001850.1, read as the reverse complement.
AAAGTCCCTTCCGGGATAATCGGGAACGAAGGGATAAACTAGCAAAACATCAAGCTCAAATGAATATGATAATACAGTAATCATACAGGATTTCTTATCACTAATAAACAAAATATTAAAAAAATGGACTCAAGAGTGGCAGAATATGGTTGGAAACAAATACCTTTATTATAAAATCCATCCACGATTCCAGTCACTTGGCATCACCGGGTGCTTTCCTAGGCCCTTTCACAAAATGGGCTAAAAAAAAACCTTTATTGTGTGTAATGAATATGGCGACAAATCATATCTTTTTTCTTGGGAAAAAAACAATATTCACACCAATAACCTAATACATTTTCTCATACAAAACATTTTTCTTGCATATGGCTACCTGAAATTCTTCAAGGTAGTGAAACCGAAACATTCTTGTATTTATGTAATTATCTAAAATCTGTAAATGCAAATATTTAAAAATGATTAATTTTACCTTGTTTTTTACCCAAATGTATGATCCTTTTTCCTGTGGTTACCAAGTAATGTGCTTTTCGGGAAAGTGGTTGATCGACCCCAGCGTAAAATGTGTGACCCTCAATATATCCTATTGTCAATATAAAAGTATTTTTTGATAAAGCACTCGTTTGCAAGACAAAAAAAATTCTTTAATTTAATCTTTAAAATAAGACTTTTTATCTAATAAAAAATAACCTGAAGATATCAATAAGATTAGGGTGTTATAGGTAATCACCATTCCATAATTCCTTACGACAACAGTCTCGTTTATAAGGTATTTCAGAGCATGGAAAATGGGTTCCATGTAATAGGTTTTTTGAAAACTTATTTTAAACTCTTTGGGTCAATCATGTAGTTATAATTAGCCACAAAGATATGATAAATTTTATAGACAATGCCACTAGACAGTTCTAGTATCGTGTATATTTCAAGAGTAATTACTGATTAAAAGATAAGCTTAAATTCCAATCGAAAATAAGTAGTTAAGAAATTCTACACTTTTAACCGCTTCATTATGAGGTATATAAAGTAGGGATTGGGTTTGCACATTTAGTATAGTATTGGTTGTTTTATATTTAAAACCTTGATTTTAAATTTGAGCACCTTAGATAAAGCCATCATAATCAGACCAAAATCAGCTGTGTCCATAATTGTTGTAATATATTAATGATTATCTGGTGGATAAAAGGAAACGTCTTAAACCAAAGCAGAAAGCTACACCGTTGATGAACAAAAACAACGAGCATGTGGATCAACGTGCGAGCCATGTGTTATTTTATTGAACACTAAAAGTAATCACGTCAAATTTAAAAGCTAAAATAAAGTATAAAAATTGGCTATACAGGATTATAAGGCAAGGTATTTAAAAGCCAATTTTAATGTAATAGAGTAGGATACATATGGTATGACCCAGGTTAAAAAGAGAACGACAAAAATTTCCCTTATCCAATACAACGACGGTCGACGGCGCCTACGATTCGTTAGTATATTGTCGACAGTATTATCATTTCGTAAAATATTTATTAGCAATTTTAAAAATGTTTTAAAAATCATACATGTAAGACTTTTCATTTTTCAAAAAAAGTTATGCGCATAGCAAAAAACAAAGAAATTAGTAAAAAATATTAGTATTTTAGAATGGTTAAAGATACTTTATTATTTTAATAATAGGTATTTATTACAATAACACTAAAATCTTGGACTTCCATTGTCTTTATTTGTTAATTGATACAAAACGTTTCGGTTAGTGATGTATCTTCAACCGTTTTCAAGTGATAACTAAAACTATTCTTAAAAGCTACGACCTTATATACTATCCGTTGTTCACCGAAGCTTGACCGATTTGTTCAGCAACGGCAGCCAGATATTCGAATGTCACACTAGGTTTGCTAAATACATTTTGATTGTTTGCAATTATTACAGCTCTTTAAACTTTCTTCTTCCAGTGGGTTTCTTTATGAATGATTTTTACTTCTGACCACTGTATACGATGTTGTTTTGACCATGCGTGTTCAGCAATCCCTGACGTTTCACCTCGTTCCGTATGTTTTTTTGTGTTCTTTAACTTCTAGTGGTCTTTGTTTCCCGATGTATACTTCACCACATTCACAAGGAATTTGGTAGATACAGTCATTTTTTGAAACATTATTGTCCGGTCTTGTCTTAGTAAGAATACTTTCCTCAGAGCGGTTTGGGATTTAAATGCTTTTAATGTTATACCTATTCGCTATCTATGGATCTTTTCTGGAAGTTCCTTTAATATACGGAATAGTCATAAATGTTTGGTCCTGTGTAGTCTTGTTCAAATTAGACTTCTTTGTCTTCTCTTGATATTTATCGATTGTTTCTTTAACCAATCTCTCACTGTAGCTGTTTTGCTTGAGATCCCTAGTTATATTACTTATTTCGGCTTGCAGTCATTTTGTTGAGATTCTCAGTAATGTAGAAATAGGACCAAACGATACTTTCGTAAGCTTTGATGTAGAAAGTCTATATACAAATGTACCAATAGAAGAATCGTTAAGCATCATTCGGGCCAAGCTCAACGAAGATGATACCTTAATAGAACGCACCACCTTGCCGCTGGATGAGTGATGGAATTGTTGAGCTGTGCCTCCGTAGTTCTTACTTCTCATGAAAGATAAGTTCTATGCAGGGCGAGAGGGACTTCCCATGGGTTCATCGCTCTCTCCAGTGGTAGCAAACATATATGGAATGGTTTGAGGAATACGCAGTTAATACTGCACTAATCAAACCAAAAGTTTATTACGATATGTTGACGATACTTTTATCGTATGGACAGGTAATGACGAAGAACTTGAAGGTTTCTAGAACATCTAACCGTCTTCGACCACGTATCAAATTCACAATGAGAAGGAACAAAATTCGGCTCTAATTCCTTTTCTCGACGTTTTAGTCAAATGAAATAATGGACATATATATATACATCGGTATACAGAAACCTACCCACACTGGACAATATTTACACCAGAATTCCAATCACTCTAACGAAACAAAGCGAGGAGTCATACGTACTCTATATAACCGCGCGGTGACTCTATGCAACAGTAAGGAATCTCAAAAGCCGAACAAGTGGCTATAACTAGGGATCTCAAGCAAAACGGCTACAGTGAGAGATTGGTTAAAGAAACAATCGATAAATATCAAGAGAAGACAAAGAACTCTAATTTGAAACAAGACTACACAGGACCAAACATTTATGACTATTCCGGTTATTAAAGGAACTTCAGAAAAGATCCAGAATAGCGAATAGGTATAACATTAAAACAGCATTTAATCCCAAACCACTCTGAGAAGTATTCTTACTAAGACAAGACCGGACAATAATAACAAAAAATGACTGTATCTACCAAATTCCTTGTGAATGTGGTGAAGCATACATCGGGGAAACAAAAAGACCACTAGAAGAAGAGTTAAAGAACACAAAAACATACGGAACGAGGTGAAACGTCGAAATCAGGGATTGCCGAACACGCATGGTCAAAACAACACCGTATACAATGGTCGGAAGCAAAAATCATTCATAAGGAAACCCACTGGAAGAAAAGAAAATTTAAAGAACAATCGAAATGTATTTAGCAAACCTAGTGTAGACATTCCGAATATCTGGCTGCCGTTGCTGAACCGTGACAAGTCGGTCAAGCTTCGGTGAACAACGAATAGTATATAAGGTCGTAGCTTTTAAGAATAGTTTTAGTTATCACTTCAAAACGGTTGAAGATACTTCACTAACCGAAACGTTGTGTATCAATTAACAAATAAAGACAATGGAAGTCCAAGATTTTAGTGTTATTGAAACCATAACATTGTCTAACACTTTTAAAGAAAGGTATTTATTAGTTTATCGACAACATAAATTATTTTTACTAGCTTTCACTTATAAAAACCTACGATAGTTTGCCAGACGTGATAATATTTAAACATTTACCCCTAAAACAAAAGAAACTATGCACACAAAAATAAATTAAATAACAAAAAAAAGTTGCAAAATTGTAACAATATTATTTTTGGACGGTTGAGGGAGAAGTTGTTCTTGAAAATTAATTACATTCTTAAAATGAAAAATTTTTACAGTAATAACTGACTAATTCTCCAAAAATTTTTAATCACTAATTATTTTTAAGTTTTTTTAAAACAGTTTGTGTAATATTTTTGAACCTGTTAAAATGGACAATAGCACAACCTATTGTCCATTTTTGCAATAGATAAAAAGGACACAAATTGTGCATAATAAATCTCTAAAATGACTCACACAGTTTAATGGAGAATTAGAACACATTTTGTTACTAAATCATTCTATGGTTAAAAAATAAAATTAAAATACTTTTTTATTCAAAAAAAAAAGAATTTCTAATTTGAGCTTTTTATAACAAATGTAAAAACTTTTTTATCTGGCTTGTATGTACATATATTTGTAATGTACAGGGTTATTCATTTTAAAGTAAACGGGGCTTTTTTTGAACTTCCCGTACTTTTTAAAAACGAATATAGCCATTTCGTGATTTTTTTCTGTAGAATTTAATAATTTAATCAGAAAAAATTTGAAACAAAATCAAAAGAGTAGAGCACGAGTGACGTACTTATTTTTAAATGAAATACCCCGATATTTTTATATCAATAGATAAAGATTTTCACGAGGAATTGGTGATATAGGGTTGCTAGGTTTATTTCCTGCAGTTCTGCTGCAATTACCTAAAAACTGCATAATACTATAAGAATAGTTTCACCTGAAAACCTGGCTGCCATAAAAATCAAGAATTTTAAAAATAGGTTTATAACTTTTGAAGTAATTTTATAATGAGGTTTTTATCATAAGAACGGCTTCAGATATTATTATATGCTAAAAATGTTATGATATATTTATTTCATAACCAAGCAGCAAAATTACAATAAACGGAAAAAAAATTTAAAAAACAATACGAGGTAAAATATGGTGGTAATTATAACAAAAAAAATTTTAATATTACTAATGAATGTTCTATATGACACCCGTTATTTTCGAAACATGATCCATAACCCCTCCTTAGCCTTTTTAAGCCCGCCGATATTTAAGGTTCTTTGTTAAGACGATTAATTTCATTTACAATTTGTTCTCTATTTCCTTCGTGTTTATGTTCCCCCTTTTGGTAAACATTCTTCAAGTGACCCAAGAAAAGGTCCAAAATTGTAAAACCTGGACTATTAGATGGCCATCCATAGACCATAACGTACAACCTCGATTGTATCGGCGATTGAGATACCGCACAACTTGGGCGAACAGCATGGGGCGGCGCTCCGTCTTGTTGCCAAATTATCTTTTTATACGTTTCGAGTGGAATTCTTCAAAATGTCCACAATATTGTTTTCAAAAGATTAAGATATCTTTTTCCCAGTTAAGGATCCTTCATAGAATATTGGCCGACAATTCTATTGTTAACACACCACACCAGACATGAAGAGAAGACCTCCCTTGGTTTTTAATTTTAAAAAATTTCCCGGATTTTGTCTTGCTCAGCTGTGCGTATTGCGTCTATTAAACATTGTGTACAGTGCACGTAGCTTTATCCTCCCAAAAAATCGTTTGAAACAGAGAAGGATCGTTATCTTGTTCATGGATTAAAATTTGGGGAAAGGAATTGAAAGGAAGTTTTTTGTTCAGGTGGGAATGCTGCACCGGAAGAAGTAATATGGAAGATACTTAAAATATTTCAGTTCCCCTGAACCGTCGCATAGGTTACTTTCTTGCAGGGCCATACCAAGTCTCTAACTGCGTCAGAAATTGATTTAAAGGGATACAATTTAAAATAATTTAGAATAGCTTGATCCCGGTTTCTTTTTTTCACTGTAGTCCTTTTCTAATATGTAACGATTTTGTTTCTTCGAATAAGATTTTGAAAATCATTAAAACTGATATATTTCGGGAAATTTGAAAACATATCTTCGTTGTTTTTTCCCCCGGCGTTTTCTCCACATTTATAGTAGAGAGTTATAATTTGAAGCCGTTCTTCTGATAAAAACCTCATTATAAAACTACTTCAAAAAGTTAAACTATTTTTAAAATTCTTGACTTTGACAAATAAGCACCTGTAACCTGTGGCAGCCAAGTTTTTTCAGGTGGGACATCCTTATGATATCATGGTTTTTTTAGACAATTGCAGCAGAACCACAGAAAATAAACCCCTATATTACCGAATTCCTCGTGAAAATCTTGATTTATTGATATAAAAATATACGGGTAATCCATTTAAAAATACGTCATTTTTGCTGTAACTCTTTTCTTGTTCCAAATGTTTTTTGATTAGATTATTAATAATTAAAAAAATACACAAATGGCTATATTCTTTTTTTATAAAAGTCCCGGAAGTTCAAAAATAAAGCCCTGTTTATTTTAAAAATGAATAACCCTGTACAAATCCAGTTTTATCCTACTAAACCTATTGTGTCTTGTAGAAAATTTTTTAACAGTGATGTTTAGATAATTTTGAAACCCCTTTTTAACTTAGTGCAGTAAACCTTAAACTTAAAAGCTTTAAGTCACACTGATTTAAGTTGCATAATGTTAACTAATTCTAAATTGATATACATGTATGAGCAATTTTTGCTACTTTAATTACGAATAAAACAAAATAAACAAATATTTGATTTTAAATATTTATTTTAAAATTTTTTAATATTAAAAAAAACACCTCTATCAAGTGCTATCGTATATTTTCCTGTTCCTAAAAGAAAATGAAAGGATGTAAACACTAACAAATCCTTGTAAAAAACATTGGTTTGTTTATACCTTAAAATACCTATTTCAAGTTTATTTCTATTTTATCATTTTCTCAAATCCTACACCTTAGGTCATAAAGTTAGTTTACTGGTCGAATCCTAAGGGATAAAATAAATCTCCACCGCTATTTACAATCTCTACCCTTGTGCTAAGTTTTTCGCCAACTTTTTTTAAAACTAATTTTTAAACTAGATAAAGTAAACTGGGCAAGTTTGCATTTGACTGTATGCCCTCTATATAATGTAAGTAATTAGGTACTTGTTTTTTGCATACGAGCTTCCTTAGAACCGGGTTAGATTGGTTTTAAACGAAATTAAAAAAAATACAAAGTAGTTTAAACTCTTATAATAGGTAAAACATTATAAAAGATAAATATTTAAAGGCAGCAGGATTCAGGATTAGTCTTAAAATAAAAAGAAAACAACTTTTTTTTAATGTAACATTATTTTAATTTTATTAAAAAAGATTAATAGTTTTATTTTTTTTTTCCTAACTTTGGGTAAAATTTTCAATAAAAAAAAGGGGGCATGAGAAGCGTCAAATATATGGGCAAAATTTATACAAAACTAATTAAAAATTTTTTTTAAATTTCTTACTACCTAAGGTAGATTACTCAAAAATTGCAGGTTAAGGTACAGGACGGCCATTAAATCTTCGGCAAAAAATTTTTACTTTTCTTTTTTTTCCATATTTTACTTTTAGTTACTTTAACTAAAGCAAAGGTAAAAGAAAATATTTATATTTTATAAAAGCTAACAAATTAATAAATTAATTTAACAATTTAATATATTCTAACAAACTTAAATATCCTTCCAAACAAATTTAATATTTTATTGCGGGGACCGTTTTTGTCTAAGAGAGAGCAGCAGGCATCGAATGGACCAAAAAACCCCGGGGGCGTAATTACATACTATACTATTACTCAGAGCACCGGCGGGGGTTGTTTTTGAGTCGCAGTATAGACTGTAGTAACGAATACGCGCGAATTTTCAATTCATAATATACTACAGCCCAGAGCGGCGCTTAAAAATATTATATAAAATGCTGTATAGCATGTTGTATCACTAGGAAAATGTGTTGAAATTCTTTGGATGGGTACTTAAAAAGGTATTTAAATGGGGGTTTTATTGCCTGCATAAAATCCTCGGACAGATTTGTTTTGTTTAATGTCTTGAACTATTATAACTTATTGTATTGATACAATACCTGCTTTAACCTTACTCCCTTATAACTGTATAATAACAAAAAGCATAAGCATAATAACGTTTTGACAGATAAGTACTACATCACGAAGGAGTTATTTCAGAGGTACGTAGAGGGAAGTATTGTCAGAGTTCTCAAATGTAAGTTGTATTACAGTTGTATATTTTAAATTCTTAGAATTAAAGTGGAAATCAAACCAGTTTATTTAGTATTTAATTTTTCTAATTATAGCAAAAAAAAAGACTTAATAAAACAGAATAAAATAAAATACCTATACATTAGTGAAATTTAGCACTATGTCTATTAACAAGGATCTTGAGGCTTTGCGTTTCCTATTAAGATTTTCATTTTTGGCGCCCAAGTTTTTGTGTGCGCCTACTAATTGATGTCGGTTGAACGTAAATTTTTTTTCCACGCCGAATATTTTCTATATTAGCAAATGCTTTTAGTCGAACGATAATGTTTGTTGAGTCTGGTGATATGTTATTTTTAACCATTTCAATAATATTTGAAAAATTTTGGCTACGTAGATATAATAATTATTAAAAATAATGCCATAATAGAAATACATTATGAAGTATGACCGATCAACAAAGATAAATATCAATAACTACGGCATTGTGAATTACCCAAATCAATATTATAATTTTTTTTTTTATTGCGGCACCGTTTTTGTCTAAGAGAGAGCAGCAGGCATCGAATGGACCAAAACCCGGGCGCGTAATTACATACTATACTATTACTCAGAGCACCGGCGATAGAGGTTGCTCTGAGTCGCAGTATAGACTGTAAAAATTTTTCGCGCGAATTTTCAACTAATATACTACAGCCCAGAGCGGCGCTTAAAAATATTATATAAAATGCTGTATAGCATGTTGTATCACTAGGAAAATGTGTTGAAATTTTTGGATGGGTACTTAAAAAGGTATTTAAATGGGGGTTTAATTCCCTTTATAAAATCCTCGGACAGATTTGTTTTGTTTAATGTCTTGAACTATTATAACTTATTGTATTGATAAAAACCCCGTTTTAACCTTTACTCCCTTATAACTGTATAATAACAAAAAGCATAAGCATAAAACCGTTTTGACAGATAAGTACTACATCACGAAGGAGTTATTTCAGAGGTACGTAGAGGAAGTATTGTCAGAGTTCTCAAATGTAAGTTGTATTACAGTTGTATATTTTAAATTTTAGAATTAAAGTGGAAATCAAACCAGTTTATTTAGTATTTAATTTTTCTAATTATAGCAAAAAAAAAAGACTTAATAAAACAGAATAAAATAAAATACCTATACATTAGTGAAATTTAGCACTATGTCTATTAACAAGGATCTTGAGGCTTTGCGTTTCCTATTAAGATTTTCATTTTTGGCGGGCCTTCCAACCTGAATTCTTTTGGAACCAAACGTGAGCCCAGGTCTTTGTGTGCGCCTACTAATTGATGTCGGTTGAACGTAAATTTTTTTTCCACGCCGAATATTTTCTATATTAGCAAATGTTTTTAATGAACGATAATGTTTTGTTGAGTCTGGTGATATGTTTTTTTTAACCATTTCAATAATATTTGAAAATTTTGGCTACGTAGATATAATAATTATTAAAAAAAGTCATAATAGAAATACATTATGAAGTATGACCGATCAACAAAATAAATATCAATAACTACGGCATTGGGGAATTACCCAAATCAATATTTTTAATTTTTTTTATTTTAGTAATGATATGATAACAATGGTACCATAAAAGTTTTTAAACAAAAAATAAAAATTATTAAGAGTTCATAATAATCCAACACATTTTCACACTATTAAAACATGCATACATAACATTTCAAAACATTTTTAACCGCCGCTCTTGGTTTTTATGAAGCGAAAATTTGCGCGTATTGGTCACTATAATCTATACTGCGATTCAGAGCAACCCCGTCGCCGTTGCTCTGAGTAATAGTATAGTATGTAATTACGCAACCGGCGTTGTCCGGATTTTTTCGTAACTCATTCCACATCTCTAAAATTTTGTCTTTAAGTTCGTTTACATTTTGCGGCCTAATCTCATTTTCTCTATTTATTTGAACTAATAAGCCCCAAACATTTTCCCCCTTTAAAATTTAAATACGGAATACGTGCGGGCCAACAAAAATCCTGATACGCTGCTCATCGACTTGCCGGGCTGTATGAACGGGACACTTCTCTTGCTGAAAGATTAAATTTTTTATCCGGAAATCGATTCAGTACAGAAGGAAGCATGATATTCTGTAGTAAAGCTATATATACCTCCGCATTGAATCTTTCCTTCGATAAAATAACATACACCAAGTTCTTGTGCACTCAGCTACCACTAAACATTTACCGAAAATCGCCTATTACTTTGTCCTTTTGGGTATATTTTTCATCAAATTGTGTTCCTTCAGGCCTGTATTTCCTTAAGTATCTCATTGACTGAAACACTTTTTCATCGGTGAAAAATTATATTTTCCCAAAAATCGGAGGTTCAAGTAAAATTGTAAAAAAATCCAATGCGTTGTTCTTTATTTGTATTTGTTAAAACGGAAAGCGCTGCCGGGTGGCAGCGCAAATTTGGATATTTGCCTTATTCTTCGCCGTGCCATTCTAACCGATGTTGGGAAACTTTTTCCGTTTTTGCTGTTACAGGTTTAAATGGTTGGTTTTTCAAAACATTAACTAAATTATTGTCTTGTTGTTTCGATTTTCGCCACATCTCGTTTCCCGGGCCCAACCCTCTGCTCAATATAATTAATAATTTATACTTTTTGGGTACAGAGTTTGGCATTTTAAAATATTTTTAAACACTGACAACGGACACCTCTTTTCTTTGTCAGGTTTTTCAACAAAATTTATATTCGTGAAGGTATAGGCCTATTTTACAAAAGGGAAAAAATTTGGGCCCAAGATTTATTGGCCGTTACTGTACCAAAAATTTTTATATTTACTACTAAATGTCGGGTGTCAAATATCTGATTCTACATGCTAGCTTACCTAACACAGGTAAAATAAAAACGGCAAAAGGCTGGGACTGTTAAAGGGCCTAAATTTTAGTTGACAACTAAGAACATGTTACTCTTTTTTTTATAATATAAAAATCGGGCCCCCGGGTTTCAGGTTCTAATTTGTTTTAAGGGTTAAGCAACCGCCGTATTTGGCTTTTGATGCTAAGACAGTTCGCCAGATTTTTTTTTCTAGTCAGAGCTTTCCAATGCTTCGTCGATGGAAAGTCTGGATCTCGGGCTCAAAGCCCCCAAAAATTCCAAATTTTTCACAAAATCAAGCTTTTAAAATGTTTTTACATCGATGAAAGGCACAATTGCCCTTGATCCGACCAAGAACCGATACTGGTATTGCTTACAAGCAGCTTGCTGTCAGTCTGACATTTAACGCTGCGCGCGGAACCAATCCTCCGCCATGGAAAGACAACCTCGTAAACGACAGGGATCTAGGTCTTAACCGCTCACAGCAATAACACTTAGCCCCACAAGAAGGACCCCATCAATTGGCGTAAGTCTCTTCTTGATCCCCGAGGTTTAAAATCAGTTGATACGACTCCGAAAATCGCCCTTCCCGAAAAAAGCTTTGTAACTTTTAAACGCGCGACTTCATTGGTCGGAGGCTCAACAGAAACTTTGGTTCCTGGTCTGTCACATTAACATTTGCTTGTAGGGTTAGTACAAACTGTATAAAAAATGTTATTTTTCTTAATAAAGCAACAGCAAGGAAGTTTGAAGGTATATGGAAGGCCAATGCTGTAGCACAAAACTGTCTGGGCGTGCAAGGCAGCAGGAATAGGAGAATCGGCCCGCGGTGTTTGCGCAATGAATAGTAGGTCAGGTCCGGACTTCCATAACTCTTTGTTACTATCTATAAAGTTGACATCATCAAATGTCAAATTCAAACTCCCTTAATATTCACTGTTTTATTTTTTTTGCACCAAATTGTTGGTTATTAAACGATCCTATTATTGAATTTTAAAAAATTATTGTGTAATTTGAACTGGTTATTTGTGTTTTAGGGTCATAAAAATTTTTTTATGAATTTAGAATTTGTATAAAGGTAGAATAAAATAGTGTCACCTCATGCAGGTAGCATAAACAAATTTAACAAGAAGTATAGAAATTTTTACATAAGAGATTGAAAAAACCAAAAAATTTTTAATTTCTTCTTAAACAAATCAAAAAAAGCAAAAAGGAACTTGACATAAAATTGTACTTTCTTTATTTAATTAATCTTTGCCTGGTCTGCCAGTAATTGATAATTTGATCCTTAAGAGAATGTACTGAATTACTAAATGAAATAGGAGTACCCAAATGTAAACCTTCTTTCTTTTTAATGATTCACAGAAATATACAAACATTGTAGCATTCATCTAAAAGATGCAAGGCAAGATTGCCTTACTTTTCTCACTGCTATTGCCTATGAAATTTTCATTTTCTATTATTTATAATTGATTTTTTTTTATTTTTTTTTTTATCTTGGGATAGTCCACAAAGGCTGATGCCTAAGTACTTACGTACCGTGAGTGTCTTAAATATATTTATTAATTATTCGGTTACCTAACGTTGCGTCTCATAAGAAGCACCTAATTTAAATATAAGAAATACTTACCTAACGTAAAAAAATGCCGGGTTAAGTACCCTTTGGATTGGCAAGACAAAACCATACAACCTTTTGGCATTTTGTTACGACATTATAAGTACCAAAAAACAAAAATTATAGTCACAATTTAATAAAAACGTATCACTAAAATAAGAAGGTTTTTATCAATCCAAAAAAATTCTGCAACTACATAATATAATCACACAAAGCAAAATAATTGAAATTAATACCCCAAGCCACAACGAAAATGACAAAACCACAAGAAACATGAAATTCGCTTGAAACGAGGGTCGATGAGACGACGACGGTTGATGGTACAGCGCGGATATAGTTTCATACGCGCCGCGCCGTTGCACCAGAAAACAGTGCTACGGCTCTCATAAGAAATTGTTTCCTAACTACACACGGATTTATCAGTGTGTAAGTGGGCAAAAACTTTAAAATATTTCGTGAAATTTTGTTATTGCGCAGAATCGTCGGGGCTACTCTGACAGTTATTTTCATAGTGGGGTGAACATGTTTTAATTGAATAGGCCATCGCATTCCCATATACCTTTAAACTTCCTTGGTCAAAGAGGGACAAAATTAAAAAACATGTTTTTGTATTAAAAAAGCCAAACTGCAAAAATTTTGCCTTAAAAACGTCAAAGCTCTCCGTTTCTTCGTATTTATCGACGGATATAAATAGCTAAGCGAAATAAAAACAAGTTGTCTGTGAAAACGTAAAATCCCAGTCCCGCATTGTTTGAAATGCGGCCTGCATTAGAAACGTGAGATTAATAATATTTTAAGTTTCCTAGCGTCCCTGGTTTAAAAAAAGAAGACAATTATTCCAATTTTAAACTGAAAATTTATTTAAATATATTTAGTTTATAAAGGAAATAAAGACACAAGAAAATTGTTACCAGGGGAAAATAAGAAAATTACAATAAAAAAAAATATCTATTTATAACAATGAGCTAACATCATAAAAAGAGAAAGCATTTCATTCACAAACGCAATCGAGAGTTTCGGGGCCCCAAAATGTTTTTGTTTATTATTCGATAGAATGGTACAAGCATAGTTTGTGCTTACTTGTGAAATAATAATCCAGGAATCATATCCGTCACTTTTCACACTTGGCACTGCCTTACCATTTTAATTTATTAAAAGTACTTACAAAAACTAAAATTTATACAATTGTCACAAAATTTACCCAAACAACAAAAAACATTTAGACTAAAACGCCATATTGAATATGTCATCTGTCGAGCGAAGCTAAAGGTGGCGGAAGGGGCTTCTACGAAAATCCAGTGTTGTACGTTGTCGCGCGTTTATTAGTAGCTGTCCAAAGAGAAAATAGTATTTTGACATCTTTTTCTGTGTTAAAAATTTATATAATAAATATAACAAATATTATTCCGTTTAAAAAATAAATAGTAGAGTTTATTTTGATGTAATGTTAGGAATAAATTAAGTAAAATTTAATCATAATATACTATCAAGTAAATAAAACAGAAAGATACTTGGCACCCAAACCCCTTACGACAAAATAGTATCTGTAGTAACCATTTTCCCGGGTTTTGGTGGATTTTATTGTTTCGAGTACACGGTTCATTCATCGCTATGCAGAACATTAGAATGTGTGTTTATGATGCCACGCTTATCCCAAATCGATGCTTTCTAGTTAAACTAACACTGATTGAAAGGTAATATTTATTTAAAGTAGCAACTTTCGGCATGCAGATATTATTTGTATAGTTTTAAAATAATAAAAAATATTGATGTCTTTAATTTTTTTTTATTTAAAGTAAGATTACTATTTATCTTTAAAAGTCAACCCCATATTTTACGCATTTATAAGTTTATTACCTGACTCAGCAAATCGGGGAATGGATCCGAAACAAACACGAGGAATACTAAAACCCACTCAGACAAGCAGGAAAAGACTTCGCATAACAGTAGGGTTGCTAACAGGCCACGAAAAACCTAAGAGGACACCTACCAAGATAGGCTCATACAATGGGGACCCAAGCTGGAAAATGTGGGACGAGGGGGAAGAAAACCAAATCTGCGAATGAAATTGAATCCCCAAAAACAGGGATTTTAGCAAACGAAATAAGCCCAGGAAAAACAAACGTTCAAGGACAGACCTAGAAGGAAAGACTATAGGATGGTTATAGAATGAGGGTAGCACCAAATGCCAAGGGCCTGCCCCGGTAAAGAAAGCCGGCCCGGAAGACTAATAATTTAAAAAAAAAAAATAAAATTGTATAAACAGTTACATAGTAGTAGGTTTTTATCACAAACATTTGACGAAAGTTGTTTAGTATAAATATTCTGTGTTTTATAGTAATAACCTTGTAAAAGAGAAAAACTAAAAAAAAAAAAAAGGCAATAATATTTATGATGAACACTGATAAAAAACTATTTTTACCACTAAAATTATTATATATATATATATATATATATATATATATATATATATATATATATATATATATATATATATTTTAGAGAAGAAAAGAAGAAAAGACTAATAATTAAAAAAAACTAAAATTGTCCAAAGGGCGAAGCATACTCCTCAACTTAAATTGTACGGACTATTAACAATGTGTAGTTAATTTCTTATTTTTTAGGGGATTTCACCTAACGGGCATCTTGTGACCGGTTTCGATGTATATCAGATCTCATCAGACAAGCTAGTCGAAAGGGAAAATCTCTAAAAATCCCAATACCTTATTCAGTACGCATTGAAACACATGAATGGGTAACAAAAACGTCAACGCCATCTACTGACCAAAGGGGCGAAGCATACTCTCCCCAACTTACGGTGTCACAGACTTGCCGAGCTGAAATAATGTTACAAACATTTGGAAATGTATGCCCAATACTTGTACGGACTATTAACAATAGTGTAGTTAATTTCTTAACTAACTTTTTTAGAATTTCACCTAACGACATCTTGTGACCGGTTTCGATGTATATCAGATCTCATCAGACAAGCTAGTCGAAGGTAAAATCTGTAAAAATCCTAATACCTTATTCAGTACGCATTGAAACACATGAATGGGTAACAGACGTCAACGCCATCTACTGACCAAAGGGCGAAGCATACTTCCTCAACTTACGGTGTCAGACTTGCCGAGCTGAAATAATGTTACAAACATTTGGAATTGTTGCCAATACTTGTACGGACTATTAACAATAGTGTAGTTAATTTCTTAACTAACTTTGTAGAGATTTTTACCTAACAACATCTTGACCGGTTTCGATCTATATCAGATCTCATCAGACAAGCTTAATGAAGGTAAAATCCCCTAAAATCCTAATACCTTATTCAGTACGCATTGAAACACATGAATGGGTAACAGACGTCAACGCCATCTACTGACCAAAGGGCGAAGCATACTCCTCTCAACTTACGGTGTCACAGACTTGCCAGCTTAAATAATGTTACAAACATTTGGAAATGATGCCCAAACTTGTACGGATTATTAACAATAGTGTAGTTAATTTCTTAATTTAAATTTGTAGAATTTCACCTAACGACATCTTGTGACCGGTTTCATTATATCAGATCTCATCAGACAAGCTAGTCGAAGGTAAAAATCTCTAAAATCCTAATACCTTATTCAGTACGCATTGAAACACATGAATGGGTAACAGACGTCAACGCCATCTACTGACCAAAGGGCGAAGCATACTCTCTCAACTTACGGTGTCACAGACTTGCCGAGCTGAAATAATGTTACAAACTTTTGGGAAATGTATGCCCAATACTTGTACGGACTATTAACTAGATGGCGTTGACGTCTGTTACCCATTCATGTTTTTCAATGCGTACTGAATAAGGTATTAGATTTTTAGAGATTTTTACCTTCGACTGCTTTTGAAAAGATCTGATATAGATCGAAACCGGTCACAAGTGTCGTTAGGTGAAATTCTAAAAGTTAGTTAAGAAATTAACCAATTACAAAATTAAAAACAGTTGCATAGTAGTAGGTTTTTATCACAAACATTTGCCGAAAGTCATTTAGTATAAATATGTTTTATAGTAATAACCTTGTAGAAGGGAAAAACTTAAAAAAAAATGATTTATTACCAAATAGTTATAATTAATATAAACACATATTCCAACTTCCATTGTCAAAAAAAATATATATTTTACGTCGGCCTAACAAAAAAGTGGCAATCTTGGTTGGTCTGAAGGGTAGAGGAGGACTGTGATGGGGAAATAGTAGGATGGCGTAGGGGAGGGAAAAAACAACGATTTAAAAGTAATAGAAATGCTTTGAAGAGATTTAATAAAAACAATATCAGAATCGGTACCCTTAAAAGTGTATGTTGGGGCTTTAGGGAGACTGGGGGGTTGTGGTGTGATTACGTAAGAGAAAGTGTGGGACAGGGTTGGGGACAAAGTTTGGGATATTTAAAAAAGAAATTTATTGTATTTGTTATAGGTTGCACTTTGGCGGCTTAGGTGGAGCGCCGGTGGTCTGGGGTGGGCTTTAGGTGGTTGTGGCCATTAAGATTTTAAAACCAGCATGTATCACTTCCTGTGAGAATTCAGAAAATTTGTAAAGACAATCTTTATATGGATTGTGCGGGGGCCCCTTTCACCTTTTTTCAATCATAATGCCAAAAACTTTTCGTACAGTAATATTGTTAACTATATATATATATATAATATATATATATATATATATATATATATATATATATATATATATATATATATATATATATATATATATATATATATATATATATATATATATATATATATATATATATATATATATATATATATATATATATATATATATATATATATATAAATATATATATTTATATAGCTCGGATTATAGGCAGAATAAATTGTGAAAATAGGCGCCGTTAAAGGCATATTTTTTATCAATAAATGGCAGGTAGTAGAGAAATATAGGCAGGAAATTTTGAAAAATAGGCATTTTTTTTAATAAAACAATATCTATATAATAACAGTGCTTTTTTATTATTAAAAACTTTTATAAAAAAAAAAACTGTTAATGCACCATTAACAATCTAATATTTAATATGTTTTTTTATCATTAAAAATAAATAGAAAAAAATTACAAAAAACCAGAAACATTCTGATTAAAGTATAAAATATTTTTTTCCCAAATTTTTAATTAAAACTGATTGCCTTTTTTTAGACAAAACATTTTTATAAGCAGAAAAACTACGTTCTACGTCTACAGACGTAATTGGAGCGTTTCAAGTTAGATATTATGTCAGGTCTAATGTCTGATAGCTGGTCCGAAAATTCACCACTTAAAACTTTTGATATTTGTACTAAAATTTAAAATCCCCAATTTTTTGTAAAACTTCTTAATTTTTTAGAAATTATTGATCCGACTATACCATTAGCTGACTCAATTGCTTTCTCTAGTTGCGTAACTAAATTTGGGAGATTCATCCAAAGGGGAAACCCTGCGATTTGGTAAGGGTAGTTGAAGTTAATAAAGCGTAATTATTGTAAATATAAGCTAACTGGTGCGAGTTTGCGTTTTTAGCTAAAAAGATTTACATTCTTTAATTGCATTTGAATGTCGTCAAACAAAAATATATATTTTTTTTATCTTCATAATGTTTAAAATAAAAATGCAGCTTCTAACCATGTTCCCCACCTGGTTATTAGTGGCTTTGGTAGAAGTGGTACATTTTGAAATTTTTTTCCCTTTAAAAAACACTTTTTGACATTACTAATTGGATCGTTTACCGAGGAACAGCGCAGGTAAAAAAAAATTATTTAGACTTTTTTTGAATAAATCGACTAATTGTAACATGGTTTGTTTTTTTTAAACTGCTTAACGGCTATTAAAAAGGATTTACTTGGTGAATTTTTAGACAAAATCAATTATAAATTGGCTTTTATACCAACCACACATATCCCTAGTCTCATCAACTACAAAATATTTTTTTTTAATTGTACTTTTATCGGGTGGATTTTTACAAATATTTTTAAGAATGACTTAAAAAATTTTTATTTAATTTATTTTTAAAAGGGAAAATTTGATGCCACTAGCGGCTTACATAAATCACTCATTAAAAATTTCTTTATCAATTTTGTCCATTATTTGAAAAACACTTATCCAGGAAAATTTGCGACAAGCAGGACAGTTTCTGTTGTTGCAATTTTCTTGTGAAGCGTACCACAGTGCTGATCGATAAAATATTTTTTTTGTGCTAGATACCTATCTGTAAAGTAACGCCCCCAATTTAGTTTTTTTATTCATATTAAAAATAAATAGGTACTGTTCCCAAGATTTTCAAAAA
>JAHBCN010001849.1:141691-155858 GCA_019359885.1 Listronotus oregonensis | reverse complement strand
TGTTATTAAATGACGAAATAACAATCTCACTCCCCCCAAATTTTTTTTTTACAAATTTTACTGGTCCGCAGGAAAAAAAGGTTGAGAAACCTGGCTTAATAAACAGGCTTTCGATCCATATGCCGACCTAACAGAAAAAATGTTTTGAAGCCCGAAATGTTGTAGAAGCTTTATGCACGTGCCAAAAAAAAATTTATTGCTACTATTATATATATATATATTGCTGTATTAAAACAAAATGTTCTTTACATGCAGGATATGGTCTCTAAAGTATTTTTGATTTCCTGAACCTGACTCCGTTGTCAGTTTTGCTCCATCACCCTTTAGTCATCGGCAAATTCTCGTCACTTTTGTGAAATTCTTTATTTTTTAAATGATTTTTAAAAATTTGCCGAATAATGAAAGGTGATGAAGCAAAACTGACGCGGAAGCCATATAAGTAGATCACAGCGAAAATTTCTGCAAACTAATATACTCAAGCCACCTATGACACGAAGTAGGCTAAAAACAAAATCTATTTTTCTTTTAAGTCTTGACATAAGCAATTGCAAGTCGACACCTTCTCTCATTCATCATCTTTAATTTTTCGGGAATTTTTATAATTTGTCTGTTAGCGTTAAAAGGGGATCTTACACGCGAAAATTTTGCGCTCTGATTTGTTATGATTTTAAAGTGGTATGTCCCCAAAAAAAAAGTGCACTGAAACCCCGGGGCTGTTTTTTGATGATAAACCCCAGTTCGAGGGGTTACAACTGGTTCAACAATTTGTTTGAACGAGTTTTTTTGAGCGACGAATTGCTGAGGGGCGGCCAATTTCTGCTGTCACTAAAGAAAACATAGCTACTGTTTAACAAATGATAGGAAAACAATGGAACCAATAAATTATTCGGGAGGGGGGGGATTGGAATGACTGCAAAAAAAAAGATCTTGCACCATTATCTTGAAGAAAAGTTTGTTTTTTTTTGGGGGTTTCCCTAAAAATTTAACCACGCGTCAAATGGTGCAGAAAAATTCTATGAATATTATGCCTCTGAGCCTAAATTAAAACGCCAGTCGGCTCAATGGGTGCTTCCAACTGACCCCAATCCAGTTAAAGTTGGACAGTCCCGCAGTTTTTTTTTGGGAAAAAAAAGGGGGGCCCGTCACAACGGTTTCATTTAAATTAACGGACAGTTAATGCTATTTGCTACACTACAGTTTGTTTGCCTCAAGTGCTGAAAAAAGTTCGATAGAGCGTTCAAGAAGCAACATAGTTTTCCCCCCACGACAATGCTTTGTCCCATACGGCGCTAAACAAATCGATTTTTTTGAGCAAAGGTTAAATTATTGGAACATCCACCTAACAGTCCCGCCCCATCATCATGTGACTTCTTTTTGTTCCCAAAACTTAAAGATTAAATGCGTGGTCAGCGTTTTTCAAATCCAAATTAAGCAGTTTCTGCGTTTGATAACCTTGTTTCGGAAGTGACCCGGGGACAATGGCATTCATGTTTTACTAACTGGTTTTATCGAATGAATAAAAGCAAAATATTAAAAAAAAAAACAATAAAGCAATATTTCCTCACAAATAAGTTGTAATTCTCATGGTTTGCAGAAATTTTCTGTGCGTTTTAGTCAAAATTACGGGTGTATTAAGGAATTGCAAAAACTCTTTATGTTCTTGCTTGTTTGTATTACAGACAATGCCTGGTGCTGGAGGTTTCTTTTTTATTCTTAATTGCCTGCGTGCTAAATGAAAAGATCATTGGTATAGTGTTATCCTGTTGAAAAAGTATGTCTTTATACACCACTTTTTTTTGTTTACCACAGGACAAATAAGAAAAACAAAAAAAAAATAAAACTTTTATATTACAACTTTACAAAACATTTTACTAACGTTATTTTAAGGCACAATAGAATTTGTCAGAAACTTTAAAAAATTTAGTCACATTAAAGCCTTATAAAATTAAATTATGGCACATAAAAATCACAATTTAAAAAATTAGTAGGTTTAAATGTAAATGTTTTTAAAATCAGACCAATTAAATCAATTTTTTTAAATTTTAAGTTACGTTGCTACTCCATAAGCTGTAATTCTTATATAAAAAGTACAATTTAAAAATATAAAAAAATGTTAATGGTAAGTAACGAAAGACAAGGGGTTTTTCCGAAAAAGAATTAAAAGTGGGATTTGGTAAGAATTTATTTATCTATATCCTTAGAATGTAAACCCAAGTCTCTGTTTGCACGACTAAGTTAGAAATAGAGGCGAGAAAAAAAAAAAATGTCCAAAATTAGGCAGATCACGGCCCTGTTTTTTTTTAAAAAAAATACAGCTTATTAAAATATTAGCTAAATTTACAAATTTATACTAAAGATCATCTTTAACAATAACAGTCTCAGGTATAATAACAGAATCTTCAGTGTCACTGATATACCCTTTTCTCCAGTATAGTGTGTAGGGTAGAGCAATAAGGGTGCAGCTGATAGAGCTACTAGATCTCGTTTGGGGTAATATCGCTTCCAGTTTTCGTGGGGATGCCTGTCAAAAAGGATTGGTAAGTATTCGTCCACAGGTATCTGTAAAAAAAATCATAATTGCAATAGGGATAATGTACAGGGTTTTCATTTATATTTTGACACCTACTTACAACGATAACTAAAAGAATAAAACAACATCTTGTATGAAAGTTTCATAGTTTTTAATCTGTTATCTTTTGAGCATAATGAAAGTAAGGTTTTTAATCTAACACCCTGTATATTTACATTCAGAATAAAAGGTCCATTCATTCTTTTTTAAAAAAAATATATTTTGCTGGCACTTTGTTCAGCCGTTTTGAAACTATTTAAGTTTTTAAATAAAACTTCGATTGCTGGTAAAAATAGGGATAGGGGCCTTTTTTTTTTCCCTTTTGACAGGAAAACCCTTTTTACGTATTGATATTTTGGCGTCGCTTTAGTTCAATTTAAAAACACCAAAAACCCCAAAAATCAAAAAAAGGAAATAGTACGGCTTTTCTATGCAAACAATGAAAATGTCTCGCAAGTCGTGTACGAATATCATCAATCAACCCCCTTTTTCCCGGGCAACGAATACCTTCGGAAAAAAACGATACAGTATATTTGTTTGTCGATTTAGAGAAACAAAAAAAGGGGTTAAAAAAAAAAAGAGAACAGTGGCACAAATCACGAGCAAAATTTAAACATTTTATTCATTTTAAAGGTAAGTTATTGTATAAAAAAAATTTTGGTAATTTTTTTTCCCCGGGGTTTTAAGGGGTTTTTTTTTTTTTACATTTTTGGGGGGGCTGATCACGAATCTGATAATTTAAAAATTTTTTTTTTCCTTTAAAATAAAATTTCCAAAAAAAATTGAAAAAATTTTTTTGGAACTTTTTTTTTAGATATTCATCATCAAATTTAAAATAAACAACCATTTTCAATATTTTTTTTTTTTGTACAAATTCTTTTATTTTTATTAAAACCCAATTTTTTATAAACATTAAAAAAACCCTTTTTTTTTTTATTTATTTTAAATTTTTTTTCCCAAAAATTTTAAGTTTTTTTTTTTTAAGGGGGGTTTTCTCTGGAAATTTTTCCCAAAAAATCCACGGTGAAATATTTTAATTTAAAAAGGAAAAGGTGTTTTTTAAAAAAAAATTTTTAAAAAAATTTTTAAAATATTATGGAAAATTTAGGAAAAACAAAAATTTGGGCAAAAAAGGGGGGGAAAAATTTAAAAAATTTGTTGATTTCCAGTGCCCCAAAAAAACCCCCGTAAACAAAATTTCAATAAAATCGGCAGGGGGCCCCGGTAAGAAAAAAATTAAAAAAAATTTTGGGTATATTTTTTTAGAAAACCCCAAAAAAGGTCAATTTCTGACCCTTTGGTTTATACAAAAATTTGGGGAAAAATTTACAACACTTTGACAAAACATAATTACCCCTAAAAATTTTTTGCCATTTAAAAATTTAACCGACGCTCATAAGATTCAGCGGCGCACGATATAAATAAAAAATTGTATTTACTAATAAAGCGACTTTTATACGGCGGGATGTAAAAAAGAAAGAACAAAATTGGCAACAAAACCCCACAAACCCAAGCTGTTCAGATACAAGGGCGTAGATCTCTTTATGTTTTTTTTGGGGCATGGGGCAATAACGTTATTGGACCAAAAATTTTTTGAAGGATTTTTAACGGGAGATATGTATCTACATTTTCTTTAAAATGAAATAGAAATCCTGCTTGAAGACATCCCTCTTTAGCAATACAGGAACCTTATCTGGCACCAAGACGGGCTAATAGCCCTAATTTATATTATGTAAATCTATTTTGTGGGGGTCAATAAAAAATAATATTTATTATAAAAGGCCAGAAAATATAAACATACTAAGAGCAAAAATTAAATATAAAATTATTTTTCAACGCGATCAATCGTGCGTCGAGGAGAAACACTTTCAAGAGCAGAGAAATTAATGGAAGTTTTTTTAAATATTTTTTAAGTTCATAATATAAAATACTGTGCAACAAGTAAGAAAAGTTTAACTTTTCCTGAGAGTGAGTGGGAAATGTGCTTTTCTCACATGTTGCACATTATACTTTTTCTACGACCATTTCTTCTATAGCGAAACAAAAAAATATAAGTATTTTTTATTAATAATTTATGTCTGTACGGGATAAAATACAACATTTATAAAACTGACGTTTGCAATAAATATGGGCTCGCGATGCATGCGGCTCCAACTGCACAGGCTGATAGATGTCGTCGAATCAAAGACCTATTTTTAGAAAAGCACTTTTTCTCACTAAAGAGAAAAGTGCTTTTCAGTGTTGTGGGTTTTCCTCATTGCATGAGAAATATTTTATTTAAAAACTACTAACCAGTAAGAAAAATGTTACTTTAGTGCCAGTCGTAGAAAAAATTATTTGTTTTCCAAGGCATCGCTGGATTTATTGCCGGAAATCTTGTATACAATATAATTTTGCCTACAATAAGTTTATGAATTGGTGTAAGGGAAAGGTGTTGCTGGAAAAGATACCGAAAATATTTCTTGCGTATTTTGAGGAAAACGAAGATTTGGAAAGCATCATCGTTATGGTCGACTTATTCAATGAAACAAAGCTATGCTCGCATAAACAATGACGTGGATATCAGTAATTTTTTTAAGCTTATTCTTATTTAATGCATCAAGAAGAGGAATACTAGCCCAAAAAATCAAAGATTCTGAGCAAAGCGCAAATTGACCAGTTTCTGAACTGTGCACCTAATGATGAATACCTTCTGATGAAAGAAGTTATCATTTTGGGAATGTTGTGCCTGCCGCAGGGAGAGCTTTGTCAGTTGACTCTTGACGACTTGGAAGATATGGCCACTTCATTGATGATTCACATACAAGATACTAAACCAATACATGAAATTTCACTATCGTTAAAAAACTTTATTTGGATTGTTATCGAAAAAAAAGAAAGTTTTTTCCAACAAATGTAGGACATCGGAGATTTGCCCAAAATACGCGAAGGGTAAATGTACCAGAAATCCGTCGGAATTAACTTTTTTAAAAAAACCCCGTTGCTATATATCAAGATTTCTGCAGCGAGTTTACCCTTTCCGATGCTGGAGCAAATTTCACGACAATTAAGAGGCCTGGGGGGTGGAAATTCTCCACCGTTGCTACAAGACACATCGAACATGCCTCGGAAAATAAGAACTCTATTGCCAGAAAACTACTTACAGTGAAAACAAGAGCAGCAGCGTGCCTCAACGTCGACTGAAAATGCGGTTTTTTTCTGTTCAATCCACCTCAACTAAGGAGAATGCTAGAACTGCGGCAGGAAATTGTTTTTCAAGTTGTTTGAATTGTACAATTAATATAAATGTTAATAAATAAATAAACGTTGATGTTACCTTTCAAAATTTGACATTTCACTTTTGACACTAGTGCTTTTAAATGTTACTTTAAGGCACAAGTGCTTTAAAGTAACATTTTTGGGTTCGATAGTTAAAAAATAAATTTTAACACGTTTGTAGAAAAATAATTTTAAATTTGGATTGTATTTTCACTTGATATCACTGTTAACTTAATGTTATTTTAGTGTTAATGTTTATAATCTTTTAACAAGATTTTTTTCTTATATTATTATTAGGACCGGACATCGATAAAACCATTACAATTTCGAGCTTAAAAAATAGAGATTACAAACCCAAAAAAAATGCAATAAATACTTTAACTTTCTTTTAGTAGTTTGGTTTTATTTTGTTATTTTATTCGGTGCGATTTCTGTAGAAAATACAAAAGACCTGGCAATAGCAAAAAATTTAGTAGAGTTTTTGCACCACCAAAGATTAAACTATAATATTTTGTAATGCTTTTATATAAATTAAATAAAATAAATTTAATTTAAAATAGACTTTTTGTCTACATATAAATTAACAAATATTTGATTTAACCTCTATTAGGGTTCATATTTATGCAATTAACCACAGTAGTAGTAGTAAGGGTCCCACCTGGAAGGATCCCGTAGGGCTTACAGGCCCTCCGAACTCCCCCTAGGCTTGCCAAGGCTGAGCAAGTCCTCACTACGTGTTTGCCATGTTGGCTATCACGGTTGTTTGGGGTTTTGAAGTTTTTGGCTTAGCCTGAAATCTGGCTTAGCGGAGTGGGGTTTAAGAAGTGACTGAGAAGCTGGGGCCCTGCCCCAGTGACTCGGGACAATCCAGAAATCGGATTTTTAAGTGGCTAGGCCGAGAGGCCAGGGGTGGGTGTACCTGGGCCATTAAAAACTAGTTTGTTGGTTAAATGCAAATCTCCTAGTGCAGTACGAAAACTCTTCTAGCCTGTTTGTTGTGAACTCGTAAAAATCAGTTCCGTTACATAGGGTAGGTAACTCATATTAATTGAAATAAAATATACTTTGTACTGATTTCTACTATATTTGAAACTATGAAAAATATATTTATTTTTTTACGACTAAACATGTAGCGACTAAATGGTAGCTTTTTCAAGACTAACTTAATTTAAAAATTTTAAACTAGGTACACAAATTATTGTTTATCAGGTCTGAGTGTTATGTTATAGGTAGGTATAATAAAATTGGGTATGGTCCAATTCTATAGGTAGCAAAATAAGATTTTACAACAATTGTAATTAAATCATTAAAGTGTTATAATACATTTAAATTTAACAATGGGGAATTATTTAGGTCTAATTGACAATTTAATAGAGTGTCGGTATTTTTACAATTGTTTATTTTAAGGGACTCCAGAAGATTCTATTTATGGCCTTGTTTTCTAGTATTTTGAAATTTTGATCAATATTATGATTTTGCTCCATTGAATAATTAGCGTAGTAAGAATCGGTTTTTCTTTTAATATAACTGGTGTGATGTTTTTTATTCTTTTGGAAAAACTTTTACCTGAATGACCTATATAAGTTTTTGGACAGTCTTTACAAATTAATTGGTAAACTACCGATTTGTATTGTTGTCTTATTAAAATTTGTTGTTTTGTATGAATTTCACACATCTGGGGTTTACCAATTAATTTGTAAAGACTGTTTAAAAACCCTTATAGGTCAGTCAGGTGAACATCACACAAGTTATACTAAAAGAAAAACCTATTCTTACTATGCTAATTATTTAATAAAACAAAATCCTAATTTTGATCAAAATTTTCGAATAATTTATTCAGAAAACAAAGGCTGTAAATTGAATTTACTGAAGTCTCTTGAAATAAACAAACTTAAAAATATCGACACTATATTAAATTGTCAATTAGACCAAAATAATTCCTCATTGTTAAATTTAAATGTTATATAACACTTTAAATATTTAATTGCAGTAGCTGTAAAATCTTAGTTTATTACCTATAGTATTAGACCACACCCCTTATAAATTTTACTATACTTACCTATAGCATAATATCAAGAACTGATAAACCATAATTTGTGTACCCAGGTTAAAACTTTTAAATTTAGTTAGTCTTGAAAAAGCTACCGTGTTAGGTGATTTTATTTTCCGTTAAATTATATCATATTTGTGCTAAAATATTTTTTTTGTATTTAAATAAGTCGTGTACGGGCCAAGAAATAATGAGTTCAAGTAAAAAAATGAAGT
The DNA here is from genome assembly GCA_019359885.1 of Listronotus oregonensis. Taxonomy (NCBI): domain Eukaryota; kingdom Metazoa; phylum Arthropoda; class Insecta; order Coleoptera; family Curculionidae; genus Listronotus; species Listronotus oregonensis. The sequence continues at coordinate 147,766 of JAHBCN010001849.1, read as the reverse complement.
TGGAGTGGCTACTTCCATATTCTACTTTTTTATTTGAAAGTGAAAAAGGTGTTTGGTGCAGAATTTGTAATTCTGAATTTATCTGTACAAAACCACATCAGATTGAACGACATGTTAAAGGTCCACAACATTTAGAAAAGATGCAAAGTTTTCCGGGAACATCGAAATTAACAGAGTCAGAACATGTTTCAAACGCAGAATTCTGCATGGATTTGTGTGAAGCCTTTATTGCAGCTGATATTCCTCTTTATAAAATAAATCATAGGACTATAAGGACATTTTTGGAAAAACACTGCCACACAAAAGTACCGGACGAATCAACTCTGCGTAAAAACTATGTTGATAAGGTCTATTTGAAAACTATGGACAAAATACGACACAATCTGGAAGGAAAGAAGTTATGGTTTAGTGTTGATGAAACCACTAATATCAAGGGAAGATACGTTGCTAACATTATAGTTGGACCTTTAAGTAATCACGAACCGGAAAACTCATATTTAATTAACAGTAAATTTCTTTTCTAAAACCAATAGTGAGACAATAACAGAGTCTGTAGTAGAAAGTATTACTTCACTATTGTCAGCCACTAGTATTCAGGAAAGTGTTGTTTTGTTTCTTTCGGATAGTGCTGCATATATGCTAAAAAAGCAGGACGTCAGTTAGTAGAACATTTTCCCAAATTGCTTCATTTGACATGTTTAGCTCTATCCTACATAGAATATGCGAAATGATACGTAACTTTTATCCAGTTATTGACACTTTAGTTAGCGAAGTAAAAAAAGTTTTCCTTAAGTCACCTACGCGTATTACGACATTTAAAGATATGTGTATTAATGTCGCATTACCGTCACAATCTGCTATTACAAAGTAGGGAATATGGCTATCAGCAGTTAACATATTACCATATAAATTATAATGTGGTAAAAAATATTACCGACAGTTTACAAGATGATTCTTTAAGTGTGAAAAAAGTAAAGAAGTCATAAATGCACCAAATGTTGAATCTTATTTAAAATTTATTTTTGAAAATTTTGGATATCTTCCGGATGTGATTAGAAAGTTAGTTAGAAAAAGAAAATAATCCCCTAGTGACTTCATTTAATGTATTTCAAAGCACTATAGACAAGCTTAAATGTGTTCCTAATGAAATTGGTGAAAAATTAAAATTGTATATACCAAAAATCTTAGAAAGAAATCCAGGATGTTTAGAAATAAAAAATATTTTTGAGGCACTACAAAATAAAAAAAATGACTTGTACAATAATTTTCGTTTTGCTCCAGTTACAAGCTGTGATGTCGAAAGGAGCGTTTTTAGACTTAGACATATTTTAAATTATAAAAGAACCAATTTTACCGAAACCAACTTTGAAAAGACATTAGTTATATTATATAATGCAAATAAATTGTAAAATACTCCTGTTATGTTTTTATTTCACATTTTTTTAAATTTATTTATATTTAATATCTCCTTAATACGCACGCCTATGAATTTACCAGACATAAAAAATGGTGAGGGAACAAGCTCGTTCTGAAATCCGGGCCCTAATTATTATATATTCTTATATATTTAACTGATATTAATTGTACTTACCAGTTTTGACAAGGGTTTTGCGTCAATTAATTTTTGAGCACCCTTTAGACTTAAAGCGTAACCCAATGTCCAGTAAGAATATCCAACCTCTACTAGGTAATTAGCACCATCTACCCAAGGTTCGTCTTGATCTTGCAATTTTTTCCTTCCAAAATATCTACGAGTCATTGAATTAGTTTTTTTTTTCTATAAAAGGATGTTACATAAACAAAGTTTAAACTTACACCAAATCCCAGTTTGGTATCTGAAGAACTTCGGCCATCACGTTTTTTACCTTTGCTCTAAAGAACGGTTCAAATCTGATGTCATCTTCTAAAACTAACGTCATTTCATAGTTATTTGCTACAATCTACAAAACAAAAAAGTTTTCAGTAAGCATTACAGAAAAAAAGTGATATGTTACCTTTTCCCAAACGTGATAATGACTTAAAAAGCAGCCGATTTCTCCCAACTTCATTGGTCTAAAAATAAGGACATATTTAAGTTAAGAATATCTGAACAATTTTCCAATATGTATTTGCGGACATAATCATCTTACTTAAGGTAGTTCACTCGTAAAACGTCTTTTCTTAAGAATTAATTGAAATTGAAATCAGAGCTGCCGGTAATTGAATTAAAATAATTGAAAAATCGTATTCAATTACTTCTTAGTAATTGGATTACTTTAATTCAACTACTTTCCGAAAAAGGTAATTGTATTTTGATTATCAATTAAAGGATAATGTTATCATAATTGGTAATTAACTTTCACGAATCCAAAGTAATTTAATTACTTAGAAAGTAATTCGATTACTTATAAAGTAATTGAATTACTTAGAAATTAATTCAATTACCTAATAAATAATTAAAGTACTACGAAAAATTAAATTACCTAAATTACCTAAAAATTTTGGCCAGCCAGAAAAAGCATCTAGAAACACGGCGGTCCGCTTTGAATCCGGCGAACGCCGCGTCCGCGCCCCGTTTAGTATTTTCGATTGATGCTTACCGCCATCGTTTTTATATTTTTTTGTGAAAAAATCTGTTGATGTTTGAGGTAGGATACAAATATATTTTAATTTTAGATTCATTTAATGTTAAACTTGAAGAAAGAGCATTTGGAATAATGTGACGTTTTCGCGTATGATGCATATTAGTATAAATATTGTATTTGATTAGTGTATCGTGTTTAATATATGTGGTAAATTAAATGGAGTAATTGCTAAATATTTAATTACTTTTAGTTTTAATTGACAATTGAAGGACGCAATGGAAGATACGAAGATAAAAGATGTTCATCCCAATCTTGATTTGACTTGCGGTTCTTTACTTACTATAAGGCGGTAATTTATATAAGACTGTCGTTAGTGAACTACCTTAACACGTACTGAGACGCTGGTTAGCGGTATAAAACTTGGAAGTTTACAGTACCAGCTGGTTTGAATTTTAAACCGTATACATAGGACCAGTGTGATACCTTAATGTCCTAAATTTTCTTTTTTATATCTTTAGTCGTTCCTTTATTTATAGTATATAAAATAGAGTAAATCTAAGCGCTTGAGCATGAATGCTATCAGTCTTTGGATATGACATGTGCAATATAGTTGTTCTATATTTCCTCAATTTATTTTATAGGTCATTTGTATCTTGGGGACAAAAATCATCCATCATTTTGAGAATGTGACCCCAAACATTTTCTATGGGATTAACATCTAAACTTCTTGAGGGCCAATGTAGTAAGTTTATATTGTTTTCTCGCATCCAGTCAGCAACTCTTCTTGCCCTGTGAACAGGGCAGTTGCCTTGTTGATTCATAAAGTTTCGCTGAGGAAATATATTAGTTAATGAAGTTAGCATAACATTTTGTAATATATCAATATAAAATTCTCCTGTAAATATTCCATTAGTATGGTGGCTCAGTCCAAGGCTTCTTGCAGTCATATACCCCCACACATTAACTAAAAATCTATCACTTGCTTTAACTGTTTGGGTATACTTCTCTTCAATCTTGTGTTTCGAGGTCTGTAAACTCTAACTCGACCATTATAACAAGATTGAAAGGTCTTCTCAACCGTAGAAACGGCATTCCTCCAAAACTCCAACCCTTTCTGTAAATACTGCAAAGCAAATCCCACTATCTGCTCTTTGTTAACAGCCATTAAAAATTGTTTCTTGACAGCAGCACGATTTCTTAAATTGGATCTTTCCTTGGTGCGGCGTCTTGCAACCGAAATTCTGTTTGTCTATGTGCTTCCACAGCTGTTTGAAATGGATGGTTGTGCAAATTAGTGCCCAGTCTATTATCTTGTTTCTCGTTTGATGCTCTTTTTCTGCCACTTCCTCACAATCTATTTAAGGAGCCGCTATTTTGCTACTTTCGCTTTAAATCTTGAACGGTACTTTTTGGTAGTTAATTTCCTCAGATATTTGCCTTAAGGCGCGACCCTCTTCAAATAACATAATCAATCTTGCTCTTTGCAGTTCGTTCAGTCTATTCATTTTGTTAAAAATTATTTTGATCTAAAGATATATTTAAATCTTGAAATAATATCTTATTCGTTGACACAGAGCTGTCAAAACTTGAAGTACTTCAAGTAAAATTTTACTTGAAGTACTTTTTTGTACTTTAAGTATTTTACTTCAAGTACTTTTTATTAGGAGGTACTTGTACTTGTACTTCATTAGTTTTTATGAAGATACTTGGATTTTTACTTGATTTGATCAAGTAAATTACTTGAAGTGTTTATTTAAGTACTTGAAGTATTACGATATACTTGAAGTAAAAAAAAGTACTTCAAGTAAAAAAAAAGTACTTTAAGTAAAGAAAGTACTTCAAGTAAATAAAAAGTACTTGAAGTAAAAAATCAACCAAGTACCCGAATTTACACGCCTTAGATAATCGTACAAACTAGTTAAAACAAGAAATACGCGCAACCGCTGCTGTTTCTATTGTCTTGCATTACAGCGCTCATTTGAATTGGATCGAACAGCAAGACAAGTGTAACTATTACTGAGAATTAGACTTTTTGTTCTTTTCCTTTATTTTGATATCCAGTTTGTTATATTTAATAATGAATACTAACAGCCATTTTTCATGACAATTTTATTATCAATCACATTCAGGATACGAAACAGTTTCTAAATCACTCCCGAAAATGTCAAAAACGTGACAGTTCAAGAATATTCTATTGTGCGATTCGACGTTTGGTGGAGCGGTTCCCCAACTATTTCCTATTGTGAATGTGTTCATAATTACCTTCATTTGAACGAAAACCCCCTGTATTTTAATAGGCAACTTAAAGAAAATTTCAACTAATAAAATGGAAACGACATCAAAATTGAAGTTAGGTTGTTCTGACTTGATTTTGTGTTGATGGGAAATTAAAATATTTCCAAGAATAGGTTTGGGTGCCAACCTGTGTAGACACCCATATAAAACCTCGCTTTTGGCAGATGTTCGGATGCCAACGGGTGCCAACGCCAACCCCTTAGCAACCACAGGGAAAAAACCAATATTTCCTATAATAGTTTAAAGCCCAAGCGCTCACCCGAGTACGGCATTGTAGGCCTGTTGCCATAAATGTACATACGAAATTTTACATTATTTCGAACATCGGATGCATAAGTCCCGACTTAAAACGGGACCCATTTTTTCCAACTATAGTTTTTAACGTGGCCTACTTTCCAATGACGTAGCGCTCAGTCCTTAAAGCTTTTAGGAATTGTTGCAAAACCCCGTTTTGAGGAATAAACCCTCTAACTTCCTTACAAAAAATACTACTCAAGTATAATTTGTTTTACTTGAAGTACTTTTAATGACTTCAAGTACTTTTATATATTTCAAGTACTTTGGTGTACTTCAAGTACTTTGTTTTACTTCAAGTACTTTGTTTTACTTCAAGTACTTTGTTTCACTTCAAGTACTTTGGTTTACTTCAAGTACTTGGATTTACTTCAAGTAAAATACTTCGGTGGTACTTACTGGTAAAATACTTGTACTTGAAGTAATTTTTAAAAAATTAAAAACTAGGTACTTGTACAGGGTGTCCAGTTTTCGTGTGTTTTCATATACCAGCTCCCTTACTATAAAAGATAGAAAGATGGGGTTTGCGGCTTACTGTCCTATTTTCAGAAACTTTCATTGCCGCAAACGAAAAATTTTATAGCCCCCCTTGTTTTACATACAGGGGTTTTGAAAATTTGTCATTTTTGACCGTCCCCCTATCTCGATTATTTGGTAACTTTTCAATAAAGTGAAAAAAAGGGTTGTTATAGAGTTTTTTACGTAGAATTTAGAGGCGTAGGGGGTTTTTTTTTTTAAAAAATTTTGTTTTTTTGTTACGACCCAAATTATGTTTTTTTTAAAGGGACACCCTATATAAATTTTTTATCTTATTCCCCCTTTCACAGGCTTTTCAAAAAATATAATAGTCCATATTTATTTCTTTTAAAAAAGGAAAATTTTAAATTTTTTGTAAAATTTATTATTTTTCGTATAGAAGGCT
>JAHBCN010001849.1:105364-141674 GCA_019359885.1 Listronotus oregonensis | reverse complement strand
CTGCTCGTCATATTCTCCAGGAGACAGGGACACCAGAACACATCAGAACAATTGTGTGCTCGTGTCCGGTAGCGACACGAGTAAGAGGAGATGTAAGAACTCTCTCCCAATCGGATATCGGATTCATTAGAAGTCCGATCCTATTGGGAGAAATATAAAAAGGTGTGAGCCACAATAGACCAAGTGGTCGCAGTGGAGGGCGTTAAAAATATAAATAGTTTTTATGAATTCAAATTGTCCGTCAAAAACTTATTGTTAGGAAAGGCTTATTATGTATTGTCTGAGTATTTTAAAGATAATTTAGAACAGATTTATTGCATAGAACCATTCTATTCTCGTTTTTTCTCTTATAATATCATATAATTTGTTATTATTCTTTGTTATTATCATGGTATTATTTTATTCTACTTTGTCGAAAATATATATAACCTTATATGACAATCAAGAAGCCCCAATTATTTCAAAAATAATAGAAAAGCAAGATTGTGACTGTTGAACTCTTAGAACTGTACTAAAATTGTTTACACCCTGCCGAGTCAAATTATTACTAAACTTAATAACAGTTTATCTTAAGGCAACACGTAATCTAGCTCATCGCGAACACAAATTAATGATTCATTAAACAAACAATTAATTATAGTCTTCAAACAAAAACTCTAAATTAACAGAGTGTCACCGGCAGTGTTATCGCGGAAGCGGACAGATACAATTAAACCTAAATTATCGTCTCGATGCAAAATGCACAGCGCCGCTCTCGCCTAATTGAACTATAATTATATATTCGACAACAGTTATCTAACTTCAATGTAGCGATAACGAAACTTTGCGTGTTAATCTAAACGGAATTGTCATCACGCAGGAAATGTATGTAATTAGAATAGAGACGGGTGCAAGTAAAAACGTTTGGGATCTTTGTCGTTATACCCCCCCCCGGAAATCGGCCAGAAAATGGTTTAAAAACGTAGAGTTAACAGTTTTGAATATTTATTTTTCATTTTTTTAAATTTTACAAGGCAGAGAATTTTGTTAACAACTTTTACGTAGGGATAATTTGGACAAATTTAAAAGCCCTCAGTTCTGGTCGGTCATGATTATTTTTGGTTAGTTAAAGCGGCTTTTTTTCCAATTATATTTCAGACGTAATAAATCACTAAAAGTAGGAACAGTAAACTTTTCCGTTTAGGCTTGCAATTCTGTGACCGGATAGTTTTGATGTTTGTTTACACCCATTATAGCGCACCTGTCAATATATTATTGTGTTTCTCCAGTGTTTTGAAGCGTGCAGAACAAACTATTTTCATTTTTTTGTCAATTTGACATGCTTTTATACGATTTCGGTTGGGTGGGTATAACGAAAAAGGTCCAACGTTTGACTTTTAAACCGAGCCTTTTCTTTAAAAAAAAAACAAGAGTTGTTGTATGTGACAGGCATGTTTTTGCTCTCATCCAGAGGTTCCAAAACTTTTATCTTGTAGACTTCTTTCAAAATTTTACTGGTTTTGGTCGACCCTCTGCTGTAACACTTCTGACATATTCCCAAAACCCATCAGGAAAATGCTATCAAAAGTTTTCTCGCAATTTTCCAGAGCCCAGGATATTTTTTGGATATTTTTGCCCGCAGTCAAAGTGTTTTAAATTTTACCCTAGCTCCTCATTGGTGCTACGGTCAAGTAGCTCCTCTTGTAATACCACATTTGTCACTTCCGTTTCATCAAATGGATCTATAATCCATCGTAATATTTCCATCGTCAAAATATTTTTTAATCTATTTTTGAAGTCATCATGGGGGGTATTTCAATGTTGAACGTATGTCTGAATATCCTTATCAAGACATTCTACCTGTGACAAGTTCGGAAACTGGGAGAATTCGCGCCGATTAATATTTGGCTTTAGGAATTTTAATTAAGGAAGGTTTTAAATAAAGGAAAATATTGCTTAATACAGCTATTCTCAACCGCTGGTCCGGCGGACCACCAGTAGTCGGCGGAGAAATTTGACTAGTCCGCGGGCAATTTTTCCTATTCGCGAAAAAAATTTACTTATTAAAAAAGACAATAATAACTAAATTTTATGTTATTAAATGACGAAATAACAATCTCACTGGTCCGCAATTTTTTACAAATTTTACTGGTCCGCAGGCCAAAAAAGGTTGAGAAACGCTGGCTTAATAAACAGGCTTTCTGATCCATATGCCGACCTAACAGAAAAAATGTTTTGAAGCCCGAAATGTTGTAGAAGCTTTATGCACGTGCCAAAAAAAAATTTATTGCTACTATTATATATATTGCGGTATTAAAAAAATGTTCTTTCACCAAATTCCCGGCAGATATTGCTCCTAAGTTTTTTGTTCGCAAATTCCGTCACTTTTGTAAATCCTTTATTTGTTAAATGATTTTTAAAAATTTGCCGAAGAATGAAAGGTGATGAAGCAAAACTGACGCGAATTCAGGTTCTGGAAGCCATATAAGTAGATCACAGCGAAAATTTCTGCAAACTAATATACTCAAGCCACCTATGACACGAAGTAGGCTAAAAACAAAATCTACACTCTTTTAAGTCTTGACATAAGCAATTGCAAGTCGACACCTTCTCATCATTCATCATCTTTAATTTTTCGGGAATTTTTATAATTTGTCTGTTAGCGTTAAAATGTATCTTACACGCGAAAATTTTCGCGCTCTGATTTGTTATGATTTTACAAGTGGTATGTGCCCAAAGCAGTGCACTGAAACACTTCGGGCTGCTTTTGATGATGAAACCCCGAGTTCGAGGTGTGTGTACAACTGGTTCAACGAATTTAAGTTTGAACGAGTTTCTTTGAGCGACGAATTGCATGAGGGGCGGCCAATTTCTGCTGTCACTAAAGAAAACATAGCTACTGTTTAACAAATGATAGAAGAAAACAATCGTGAACCACATCAAATTATTCGGGGTACTTTGGGGATTGGAATGACTGCAACCGAAAAGATCTTGCACCATTATCTTGAAGAAAAGTTTGTTGTCGTTGGGTTCCTCATAATTTAACCACGCGTCAAATGGTGCAGAAAAATTCTATGGATATTATGCCTTTGAGCCTAAATTAAAACGCCAGTCGGCTCAATGGGTGCTTCCAACTGACCCCAATCCAGTTAAAGTTGGACAGTCCCGCAGTGTTTTTTTGAAAAAAGGGGGCCAGTCACAACGGTTTCATTTGAATATCAACGGACAGTTAATGCTATTTGCTACACTACAGTTTGTTTGCCTCAAGTGCTGAAAAAAGTTCGATAGAGCGTTCAAGAAGCAACATAGTTTTGCACCACGACAATGCTTTGTCCCATACGGCGCTGCAAACAAATCGATTTTTAGAGCAAAGGTTAAATTATTGGAACATCCACCTAACAGTCCCGACCCATCATCATGTGACTTCTTTTTGTTCCCAAAACTTAAAGATTAAATGCGTGGTCAGCGTTTTTCAAATCCAAATTAAGCAGTTTCTGCGTTTGATAACCTTGTTTCGGAAGTGACCCAGGGACAATGGCATTCATGTTTTACTAACTGGTTTTATCGAATGAATAAAAGCAAAATATTAAAAAAAACAATAAAGCAATATTTCCTCACAAATAAGTTGTAATTATTATGGTATGCAGAAATTTTCTGTGCGTTTTAGTCAAAATTACGGGTGTATTAAGGAATTGCAAAAACTCTTTATGTTCTTGCTTGTTTGTATTACAGACAATGCCTGGTGCTGGAGGTTTCTTTTTTATTCTTAATTGCCTGCGTGCTAAATGAAAAGATCATTGGTATAGTGTTATCCTGTTGAAAGAGTATGCCTTTATACACCACTTTTTTTTTGTTTACCACAGGACAAATAAGAAAAACAAAAAAAATTAAAACTTTTATATTACAACTTTACAAAACATTTTACTAACGTTATTTTAAGGCACAATAGAATTTGTCAGAAACTTAAACTAATTTAGTCACATTAAAGCCTTATAAAATTAAGTTATGGCACATAAAAATCACAATTTAAAAAATTAGTAGGTTTAAATGTAAATGTTTCTAAAATCAGACCAATTAAATCAATTTTTTTAAGTTTTAAGTTACGTTGCTACTCCATAAGCTGTAATTCTTATATAAAAAGTACAATTTAAAAATATAATAAAATGTTAATGGTAAGTAACGAAAGACAAGGTTCTACCGAAAAAGAATTAAAAGTGGGATTTGGTAAGAATTTATTTATCTATATCCTTAGAATGTAAACCCAAGTCTCTGTTTGCACGACTAAGTTAGAAATAGAGGCGAGAAAAAAAGAAAATGTCCAAAATTAGGCAGATCACGGCTCTGTTTTTTTAATGAACTACAGCTTATTAAAATATTAGCTAAATTTACAAATTTATACTAAAGATCATCTTTAACAATAACAGTCTCAGGTATAATAACAGAATCTTCAGTGTCACTGATATACCCCTTTTCTCCAGTATAGTGTGTAGGGTAGAGCAATAAGGGTGCAGCTGATAGAGCTACTAGATCTCGTTTGGGGTAATATCGCTTCCAGTTTTCGTGGGGATGCCTGTCAAAAAGGATTGGTAAGTATTCGTCCACAGGTATCTGTAAAAAAAATCATAATTGCAATATGCATAATGTACAGGGTTTTCATTTATATTTTGACACCTACTTACAACGATAACTAAAAGAATAAAACAACATCTTGTATGAAAGTTTCATAGTTTTTAATCTGTTATCTTTTGAGCATAATGAAAGTAAGGTTTTTTAAATCTAACACCCTGTATATTTACATTCAGAATAAAAGGTCCATTCATTCTTTTTTAAAAAAGATATATTTTGCTGGCACTTTGTTCAGCCGTTTTGAAACTATTTAAGTTTTTAAATAAAACTTCGATTGCTGGTAAAAATCAGCATAGCCTTGGAAAACAAACGATTTGATTTGTTTTTACGTTTTGACAGCACCTTGACACGTATTGATATTTTGGCGTCGCTTTAGTTCAATTTAAAAACACTTTAAATATGGGACAAGCCAAAGATCAAAAACAGGAAATAGTACGGCTTTTCTATGCAAACAATGAAAATGTCTCGCAAGTCGTGTACGAATATCATCAATCAACGTTTTTCCGGACAACGAATACCTTCGGAAAACACGATACAGTATATTTGTTTGTCGATTTAGAGAAACAAAAAGTGTTAAAAGAAAAACGAGAACAGTGGCTACAAATCACGAGCAAAATTTAAACATTTTAGTTCATTTTAAAGGTAAGTTATTGTATGAATAGCCAAAAATTCGGTAATTTTTTACTAACCGGGCCCACGGCCGATTTTATTGAAATTTTGTATACAGGGGTTTTTTGGGGCGCTGATCACGAATCTGAAATTAAATTTTATGGGACTCTGCTGGTTTTTGAGTTATAACGCCCCACTTAAACCTAACCTGCAAAACTTTCCTAAAATTCTTCCTTCTTAAAACTGATTACACCCAAAATGGAAGATTTTATGGAAATTCACTTATTATTTTATAAGATAAATTTAATTTCACCTTCATTTACAAATATTTTTAATAAAAAAAGCACAACAAGCACTTCCCAAAAATATTATTTTTACTTTTATAAATGTCAACAAAATTGTCTAGAGATTTTAGACTGTTTTATGTTGGTACGCCAGATAATCGCGAAACAATTGAATGGCCTACTTTATGAATTTGAATTATTTTAATTTTTCGCGATTTCAATTTAAAAAGTAAGCGCATTTAATTGTTTCGCGGGTCTCTGGGGTACCAACATACAATTGTCTAAAATACCTAGACAATTTGGTTGACATTTATTAAAGTAAAAATATTATTTTTTGGGAAGCGCTTGTTGTGCTTTTTTTATTAAAAATAATTGTTAAATAAAGGTAAAAATAAAATTATCGTATAAAATATTAAGTGCATTACCATAAAATCTTTCATTTCGGGTGTAATCAGATTTAAAAAGGAGGAATTTTAGGAGTTTATGCAGATTTGAGGTTAGGTTCGAGTGGGGCGTTATAACTCAAAAACTAGCAGAGTCCGAAAAAATTTGACTTTAGATTCGTGATCAGTGCCCCAAAAACCCCTGTATACAAAATTTCAATAAAATCGGCAGTGGGCCCGGTAAGTAAAAAATTACAAAAAATTCTTAGCAGTATATTTTTTTAGAAAATCCCAAAAGGTCAATTTCTGACCCTTTGGTTTATACAAAAAAATCTTGGGGAAAAATTTACAACACTTTGACAAAACATAATTATCCCTATAAATTTTTGCCACTTCAAAATTTAACCGACGCTCATAAGATTCAGCGGCGCACGATATAATTTTTTTATACAAAATTTTATTTACTAATAAAGCGACTTTTACTACGGCGAGGATGTATAAAAGAAAGAACAAGCATTATTGGGCAACTGAAAATCCCCACAAAATCCAAGCTGTTCAGATACAAGGGCGTAGATCTCTTTATGTCTTTTTGTTGTGGCATGTTGGGCAATAACGTTATTGGACCAATAATTTTTGAAGGATCTTTAACGGGAGATATGTATCTACATTTTCTTTAAAATGAAATAGAAATCCTGCTTGAAGACATCCCTCTTTAGCAATACAGGAACCTTATCTGGCACCAAGACGGGCTAATAGCCCTAATTTATATTATGTGAATCTATTTTTGTGGGGGTCAATAAAAAATAATATTTATTATAAAAGGCCAGAAAATATAAACATACTAAGAGCAAAAATTAAATATAAAATTATTTTTCAACGCGATCAATCGTAAGTCGAGGAGAAACACTTTCAAGAGCAGAGAAATTAATGGAAGTTTTTTTAAATATTTTTTAAGTTCATAATATAAAATACTGTGCAACAAGTAAGAAAAGTTTAACATTTCCTGAGAGTGAGTGGGAAATGTGCTTTTCTCACATGTTGCACATTATACTTTTTCTACGACCATTTCTTTTATAGCGAAACAAAAAAATATATAAGTATTTTTTATTAATAATTTAGTGTCTGTACGGGATAAAATACAACATTTATAAAACTGACGTTTGCAATAAATATGGCGCTCGCCGATGCATGCGGCTCCAACTGCCACAGGCTGATAGATGTCAAAGTCGCGAATCAAAGGCCTATTTTTAGAAAAGCACTTTTCTCACTAAAGAGAAAAGTGCTTTTCTCAGTGTTTGTGGGTTTTCCTCATTGCATGAGAAATATTTTATTTTAAAAGCTACTAACCAGTAAGAAAAATGTTACTTTTAGTGCCAGTCGTAGAAAAAATTATTTGTTTTCCAAGGCATCGCTGGATTTATTGCCCAGGAAATCTTGTATACAATATAATATTGCCTACAATAAGTTTATGAATTGGTGTAAGGGAAAGGTGTTGCTGGAAAAGATACCGAAAATATATTTCTTGCGTATTTTGAGGAAAAAACGAAGATTTGGAAAGCATCATCGTTATGGTCGACTTATTCAATGATCAAAGCTATGCTACGCATAAACAATGACGTGGATATCAGTAATTTTTTTAAGCTTATTCTTATTTAAAGCATCAAGAAGAGGAATACTAGCCCAAAAAATCAAAGATTCTGAGCAAAGCGCAAATTGACCAGTTTCTGAACTGTGCACCTAATGATGAATACCTTCTGATGAAAGAAGTTATCATTTTGGGAATGTTGTGCCTGCCGCAGGGAGGAGCTTTGTCAGTTGACTCTTGACGACTTGGAAGATATGGCCACTTCATTGATGATTCACATACAAGATATTAAAACCAAGGTACCATGAAATTTCACTATCGTTGAAAAACTTTATTTGGATTGTTATCGAAAGAAAGAAAGTTTTGTCCAACAAATGTAGGACATCGGAGACTTTGCCCAAAATACGCGAAGGGTAAATGTACCAGAAATCCCGTCGGAATTAACTTTTTTTAAAAAAATCCCTGTTGCTATATAGCAAGATTTCTGCAGCGAGTTTACTTGCCGATGCTGGAGCAAATTTGACGACAATTAAGAGGCCTGGGGGGTGGAAATTCTCCACCGTTGCTACAAGATACATCGAACATGCCTTGGAAAATAAGAACTCTATTGCCAGAAAACTACTTACAGTGAAAACAAGAGCAGCAGATCGTGCCTCAACGTCGACTGAGAATGCGGTTTTTTCTGTTCAATCCACCTCAACTACGGAGAATGCTAGAACTGCGGCAGGAAATTGTTTTTCAAGTTGTTTGAATTGTACAATTAATATAAATGTTAATAAATAAATAAACGTTGATGTTACCTTTCAAAATTTGACATTTCACTTTTGACACTAGTGCTTTTAAATGTTACTTTAAGGCACAAGTGCTTTAAAGTAACATTTTTAAGGCACCTGGATAGCGTTAAAAAATAAATTTTTAACACGTTTGTAGAAAAATAATTTTAAATTTGGATTGTATTTTCACTTGGATATCACTGTTAACTTAATGTTATTTTAGTGTTAATGTTTATAATCTTTATTAACAAGATTTTTTTTCTTATATATTTAACTGATATTAATTGTACTTACCAGTTTTGACAAGGGTTTTGCGTCAATTAATTTTTGAGCACCCTTTAGACTTAAAGCGTAACCCAATGTCCAGTACGAATATCCAACCTCTACTAGGTAATTAGCACCATCTACCCAAGGTTCGTCTTGATCTTGCAATTTTTTCCTTCCAAAATATCTACGAGTCATTGAATTAGTTTTTTCTATAAAAGGATGTTACGTAAAAAAGTGTAAACTTACACCAAATCCCAATTTGGTATCTGAAGAACTTCGGCCATCACGTTTTTTACTTTTGCTCTAAAGAACGGTTCAAATCTAATGTCATCTTCTAAAACTAATGTCATTTCATAGTTATTCGCTACAATCTACAAAACAAAAAACTTTTGGGTAAGCATTACAGAAAAAAAAGTGATATGTTACCTTTTCCCAAACTTGATAATGACTTAAGAAGCAGCCGATTTCTCCCAACTTCATTGGTCTAAAAATAAAAACATATTTAAGTATACAGAATATCTCAACAATATTCCAATATGTATTTGGGGACATAATTATCTTACTTAAGGTTTTCTTAAGAATTAAATGAAATTTAATTAAAATAATTGAAAAATCGTATTCAATTATTTCTCAGGAATTGGATTACTTTAATTCAATTTCCGAAAAAGGTAACTGTATTTGGATTATCAATTAATAGGATAATGTAATCGAAATTGGTAATTAATTTTCACGACTCCAAAGTAATTCAATTACTTAGAAAGTAATTCTATTACTTATAAAGTAACTGAATTACTCAGAAATGAATTTAATTACCTAATAAATAATTGAATTACTACGAAAATTCAATTACCTTTCTTTATGAAAAAACTGCCGGACTTTTGGCCAGCCAGAAAAAGCATCTAGAAACCGGCGGGCCGCTTTGAATCCGGCGAACGCCGCCTCCGCTCCGATTTAGTATTTTCGATTGATGCTTACCGCCACCGTTTTTACACTTTTTTTTTGTGGAAAAATCTGTTGATGTTTGAGGTAGGATAAAAAGAAAATTTTATTTTAGAGTCATTTAATATTGAACTTGAAGAGAAAGCATTTTGAATAGTGTGACGTGTTCGCGTATGATGCATATTAGTATAAATATTTTATTTGATTAGTGTATCGTGTTTAATATATGTGGTAAATTAAATGGAGTAATTGCTAAAATATTTAATTACTTTTAGTTTTAATTGACAATTGAAGGACGCAATGGAAGATACGAAGATAAAAGATGTTCATCCCAATCTCAATTTGACTTGTGGTTCTTTACTTACTATAAGGCGGTAATTTATTTAAGACTGTCGTTAGTGAACTACCTTAACACGTACTGAGATGCGTTCAACAACCTGGTTAGCGGGATAAAACTTGGAAATTTACAGCACCGACTGGTTTGAATTTTAAACCGTATACATAGGACCACTGTGATACCTTAATGTCCTAAATTGACTCTTTTACATCTTTAGTCGTTCCTTTATTCATAGTATATAGAACAGAGTAAATCTAAACGCTTGAACATAAATGCTACCAGTCTTTGGATATGGCATGTGCAATATTATATAGTTGTTCCATATTTCCTTAATTTTAATTCATAGGTCATTCGTATCTTGTGGACGAAAATCATAGGCCTTATTCATCATTTTGAGAATGTGACCCCAAACATTTTCTATGGAATTAACATCTGAACTCCTTGAGGGCCAATGTAGTAAATTTATATCGTTTTCTCGCATTCAGTCAGCAACTCTTCCAGCCGTGTGAACAGGGCAGTTGTCTTGTTGATAAATAAAGTTTCGCTGAAAAAGATATTAGTTAATGAGGTTAGCATAACATTTTGTAAAATATCAATATAAACTTCTCCTGTAAATCTTCCATTAATGCGGTGGCTCAGCCCAAGGCTTCTTGCAGTCATATATCCCCACACATTAACTAAAAATCTATCACTTGCTTTAACTGTTTGGGTATACGTCTCTTCAAATCTTGTGTTTAGGTCTGAAAACTCTAACTCGACCATTATAAAAGATTGAAGGTTTTCCCAACCTAGAAACGACATTCCTCCAAAACCCCAAACCCCTTTCTGTAAATCTGCAAAGCAAATCCCACTAGCTGCTCTTTGTTAACAGCCTTTAAAAAATTTTTTTTTGACACCCGTTTTAAAATTGGATTTTTCCCTTGGGGGGGGTCTTGCCCCCGAAATTTGTTTGTCTATGTGCTTCCATGGCTGTTTGTAATAAATGGTTTTGCAAATTAGTCCCTCTATTATCTTGTTCCTCGTTTGATACTTTTTTCTCCCATTTCCCCCAAATATATTTAAAGAGCCGCTATTTTTACTTTCGCTTTAAATCTTGAACGGTACTTTTGTTAGTTAATTTCCTCAGATACTTTTTGGGGCCATTTTTAAAAACATTAATCAATCTTGCTTTTTCTAGTTCGTTTAGTCTATTCATTTTGTTAAAAAATTATTCTGATATAAAGATATATTTAAATCTTGAAATAATTATGTTATCCGTTGACATTTATTTTTTGTCACTTTGACAATATTCAGGTGAAGTTGAGGTGATGTAGGTTAGGCAATCTAAGTCTGAAATACATAAAAAAATCGTATGTCCGGAATTTTTTCCCGCAACTGTACATAACGTAAAAAAGAGAATTTCAAGTTTCACTGCACCACTCTAAAATCAACAATTTTCTCAAGGTAGATTAATAACAACTATCTTCCAGGAATGAAATCTAAATTGCTTGGTAAAAGTCGGTTTTGAAGAAAATATACGGGGTGTTTCAGCACTTTTGTTAAATAATTTAGTCATTTTTTAAAGGCAAAAAAAGAACAATTAAAGATGTAATGTAAGGCGTAAAATTTCATGAATATACACAATAAACATATGAAATAGAAATCACGAAAATAAACCCACTAAAAACCTTTGAAAATTTAAAACTGATGTGCACTCTTATACCAACCAATTCTGAAAACAATTTTTACACTGACAACCAGGTTGATGAACGCATTTTTGCATAGTAATATTAAAATAAATTTTGTTTACCTTTTATGATATGGGTCTTCAAAATCTCGCATAAAAGATAATGTTTTTAAAAACGTCTCGTTCAGTTCCTACAAAAAAAAACAAAAAACAAAAATTGTTTTTAAAATATGTATGTTTACTTACTGTCCATCCACAGCATCTAAAGTTTCAACTTCCAATCCCAACGCGTCAAAGCAATGATGCATCCTTTGTCTTCTATCGGGTCTCCTTTTTAAGTTTATCATAAATATTTTATCAAACATCATAGTGTCTTTTTCCGGCAATTGTATATATTGTTTTAATAGATTATTAATATATAAAGGTTCACCTGTAAAAAAATATTGTTGGAATAACATAGAATATCTGGAAATAAATTAATTTTACAAATAAACTTTATTTTAGTTCAATATAAACCGTAAGAAGGAATAATTTTTGAGGTCAAAATTCATATAGGAAGAGCACTACTGTAAGTAAAAAACATCTTCCAATGCATTTCCTCTTACTCTTTCTTTTGTGCAAAAATACCAGCCATCTCTCGAATTTGCCTACATCCCATTTCAACTCTTTGTCGAAGAGTCTGCATGTCAGGAATTTCATCTTCCAGAGTAAATTGATAGGTCGTGGAGGGCCAAGAACACCCTTCCTCCTCGTACCTCCGACCTTAATCCTTTGGATCATTATTTACAGAAGCACTCAAGCGCTCAAAAACATAGTTTCTTTCCTTTAAATTCCTGATGTGAAGACTCTTCGTCGTTGAAATGGGATGTCAATTTCAAGATATGATATATTTTGCATAAGCAAGAGATTTCATGAAGAAATGCATTGAAAAATGTATTGCAGCTGGGGACAACATTTTTAGTACCTTTTGTAATATTTTTCTTTCTTTGATTAATTTGTATCAATTGGTAAAATTAATAGTACATTTAATATTGTCAATTAATTAGTAGTATTTTGTTTAAAACCTTTAAGAGTCTTTTTTAAAAGCTCCATGCGGCAAGTATTTAAAAAAAAGAGTCAAAACAAACACAATAGTGCTTGTGTTTTTTACACTTTGATTTATTTCTATGAAGACAATGGAAAAATAAGTAATTATAACGGCAAAATGACGAAAGGTACAAAGAAAGATATCAAGCTTGGAAATATTCAAAAAAAAAATTCCAGTGGCAGACCAAATTTTTTAATCCTGATAATATCCGTTCGCACACCAATGAGTATATTACGAAGTTAATTTTTTTACTGTTAATAAGGTACTATCAAATTAAGCTCTGGCTAAAATATCTTTCAATTATCTTTAAGCATTTGAAAGTTATTTTACTAAAAGTTTTTTTTTATTTTTTTGCTTCCAATGATTTAAAATAAAAATATTTGTAGAGCAAAACTACATACGATTTTTTTTTTTAAGGAATTTATTATTTAATTTATTCCTAACCTGTATGTTACACCCTGTATGAGTGTGTCCCTCAATGCGACTGTAATTTTTAGGATACTGAATAACCACAGGCAAGTTTTACGACGGCATTCTCAAATATACGAGGTGTCAATAACACTTTCAAAAAAATGATAGAAGGTGTGATCAGAAAATAACGGGAAAATTTTGGGCGGATTTGGAGAGTTCGCTAGTCAATTTTTTTTTATTATGTTGGTATACATGCTCCTAAAGCATGATCAAATTTTCAGCTGTATTTATTGTTTGCTCTGTCTATGGCAGCCGCGAATTCGACGTGTTTTTATGAGCTCGGCGATTTTCGTTTGGATGGAATGAATCAAAGAATTTGAATCAAATTTTGCGTAAGAAATGAAATAAAGTGTTAAAAAGTACGTAAAATGTTAACAAAGGCCTATGGTGAGTCTGTAATGAGTAAAACAAGAGTTTACGAGTGGTATAAGCGTTTCAAAGGTGGCCGTAAAGACGTTGAAAAGGACGAACGCTCCGGACGCCCCAGCACATCAGCAACCAATAAAAACGTGGAAAAAGTGAAAGAAATGGTTATGAACGATTGCCGAATCACAATCACAGGAGTCGCTGATGATGTTGGCATATCAATTGGCTCATGCCATGAATTTTTTTCGAATGTTTTGGGTATGAAACGCGGGACAGCAAAATTTGTTCCAAAATTGTTGAATTTTTAACAAAAACAACAGCGACGAATGGAAGTTACTCAGGAGTCAGTAAATGAAGTCAACGATGATGCAGAATTACGGAGACGTGTTATAAAAGGTGACGAAACATGGGTTTACGGATATGACGTCGAAACTAAGGCTCAATCGTCCAAGTGGAGGCATTCTGGCTTGCCAAAACCAAAAAGAGGCTCGACAAATGCAGTCAAAGTGAAGGTTAGTAGTGTTTTTCGATTTTAATGGAATAGTGCATCATGAATTCTTGCCATGAGGTCAAACCTACAAGTTCAACGCCGTTTGCGTGAAGCAATCCGAAAAAAACGCCCGGCTTTATGGAAAAACAATGGGCAACATGGCTTTTGCACCACGAAAATGCACCGGCTCACCTTCATGGCTTGTTCGTGAATTTTTGGCCAAAAACAATACTGTTATGATGATCCAGCGTCTATATTCGCCAGACATGGCTGCGCGTGACTTTTTCATATTTCTAAAAATAAAGAGGACCTTAAAGGGCCTTCGTTTTAAAAGCATAGATGACATTAAAAGCGCATCGCTGAACGAGTTTAAGAAGCAGTGTCTTAAGGATTGGAAGAAGCGCTGGCATAAGTGCATAATATCTAATGGGGGCTATTTTGATGGCGACCACATTAACGTAGAAGGATATTTTTTTTTTTCAAAAAACGAAAACTCCTGTTATTTTCTGAACACATTTTTTAAATATTTTTAGCTATACTTAATTCCTACAAATTTACCTGAATTTAACACTTCCATTTTTATATTCAGCATACGAGCATAATCATTTTCAAGGTCATCATTCTGTTCTAAAGGAACAGTAATATATCCAAAGTGTTCTTCGTTACACAGATGTAAAGGTATGTTGTTATATTTTGCTGACAAGGCAAAGACTATTATGTCATCATGCGGCCAATCGACATTTGGAATTTCATCTTTTCTAGAATTAAAATTATACATAGTATACAACTCTTACATTAAGATCAATAATAAATCTAAATTGTGTGAGTACGACGACTACAACACACCTATATGTTAAATAATCAGATTCTGTCCTTTTGAGATTCACCAGTATACAACTATGCACCATAGGCACAACATAACAACTTATATTTTTTCTATGCAAAATGGGTTTATAGTCGTCTGTTCGGAGATAGTAGTAGTCATCCGTCATCCCATGCCAAAAATTTGAGTAGAGGCCCTCGGATACCAGCATTGGTGCAACAACCGTTACGTTTTTCGCAATAAGGTAGTTTAGGACTTCGGGATTCGTAAGAAACACATCAGCATCAATGGACTAAAAATAAAATTATTTTTAGGAAAAAATAGGCAAAATTTGAAGCTTCTTAAAAGTATCCGAGAAAAAATCGAAATTTGCAATATTATATTCACTTTTTCCTTAGTAGTCCAGTAACTAAAGACCTGAAAGTACCCAAAGCTGTAAATAAATCTGTAGAGCTTTTATCTGTGCCGCAATTCTTAGGTCTTCGCGGATGCTTTCGAACGAGAAAAAGTTTATCACGGTTCCGACGTGGGAACCCGCTGAAAATGGCGCCACAAAATCCAAAAAATGAGTTTTCCGCGAATATCTGCCAAAATATGCGAATGGCAGAATTTTTGTTCAGATAAAAAATGAACATCTCGTCGAAATCTACAAAAATGGTCCTTACCATTTTTTTCACAACACCAATATTTTTTTCAAAACGGGTTTGGGAAAAATCCATAACATTTCCCCTGGATAGATGGGCCGGAAACAGAAAAGATGTGAACGAAATTTCTGGCATCTAACACTTTGCTAAAGTCTCATTATAAAATAAATGTAAATAACAAATCATTTTTTTAAAAATATCAAAGAATTATGAGATACTCTCAAAATTGTGAAAAAAAAATGACCGCTTTTTTAATATTCTAGAAAAATCAGAATGGACCCAACTTTCAATGATGGGGATGGTTTGCCATTCGATGAACTTTTAATGATTAAAAAATGCCATTAATTTCCGAGTAATGGAACAATTCGTCCGCCCCCTTATAAGTGAATCCATAGAAGATGGGGGCATTCTGGGGGTGAGGGGAGCTGAAATGAGGGGGCTTTTGGGGTTTCCCTTATCTCGGAAACTATCAATTTTCAAAATTAAAATTCTCCAATTCATATATTTTGGAATTTTAGGGGAAACCCCCTTTTTCCCGGGGCCCTTTAGGGGGCCCTTTTCAACCCCCTTTTCCCCCCTGTTTGTTGATAAAAATTTTCGCTCGAAAGAATCCCAAAGACCCCAAAAATTTCGCCACAAGGGAACTTAAGGGTTATTTACAGCTTTGTCTCTTCATTTACTGGACTAAAGTTTGTTTGATGTATATTATACTAAAAACACACATTGAACTCAGAAAAAAGAGAAGAGATTTCACTAAAAACATTTATGTTAACTAAGGGTCAAGTTTTAAAAATCTCGGTTTCTTAAAGTACTGAAATCTAAAATTTGACCAAGTTCTTTTTTAACGTGGCTGGTCTTTTACTAATCTGTCTCTATTAATGAATGTTTTACAGTTTTCTTTATTACGGTAGTTGTATCACTTTCTTAGTTTTTTTTTTAATTTATACCGATTATTATTTAAATAATTCTGCATCGATGGTGCAGAATGAAATTTATGAACAATACAGTTCCGGAGATATTTAATTACAAAGATAGTGTTTTTAAGGCTCTTATATATTGTACTATACGGAATGACGAAAATTTTAGGTACATATTTAATTTTAACTCTCAAACTTTTCTTACGATCTTTATGAAAAACTAAACTAATATTAAACAACAACTAAGGCATTTTTAAAAATTAGTTTCATTGATTGTTACAATACAGTTTTTGAAATATTAATTAGTAAATTAGGACAAATTAATCTCATTGAACTCGTGGAAGAAATACACTAAAAACAATCTGGCAACAACAAATGTATTTAGTTGCCAGATTTTACAAACGAGCAGTTCGTTGTACGGGATTGGCTGGAAATAGTACAGTCGGAGCAATAATTTGTAAGCATAAGAGTAAAGACGCAATGGAACGGGCTCATAAAACGTGCAGGAAAAATTTTATTCAATAAAAATTGTTCAGAATCATTCAAGGAACACAGATAATCTTTTTCAGAATTTTTGAATGCAAAATCAAGGTTTGTAGACAAATTTTTGAAAAATTAAAACACAAATCAAAAATTCCAAAAAGAGAAATCGATAGACAAATTCTTGATGAGCATTTTAAAAATGAGCTTAAACGGTTGAACTATATGAGCCGTATAGTAATTTGGGTGGCACAGACGTTTGTCTCACTGTGCGACGGCTGACCGACTGTACTGTATACTCTAGCGTAAACTTTTTAATACGACTGTCGCAATACAAACAGATCAGTAAAAAACTTGTCAAGTCAAAAAAAACTTTTTTTCACAGGTATTTAGAATACTTATGTGAATTTACATACCAAATCTAATACCTTGACGTTGAACAATAACGAAGTTATAATAAAGGAAAAATAGGCTGAAACCTTTCGTGTAATATACTCATTGCGTGCGTCAGGCCGGAGCTTGGCCTGGCGCACTATGGTGGGTTTAGATATTTATATAAATTTTCGATTGGGTTTAGGTGTTATTTATACTTATTGTAGTAATACAAAATATAAGATTACCAACAAATAATCAGCCCAAATATATCTAGCATAATTTAAGGCAGCATTCCTTGTATTCATTAGATGAGTGAATCTGTCATCCGTCCAGTGAGCTATGCCATCTTCACCTAAAAAAGAACAAAAAATCAATAGAAGCAACATTCTGCCCTGTCATGACAAAACGACGCGACGTATCTCGAAAATTATAATTTCGAGAAAATAGCGTGTAAAGTTTTAACATAATTTGAGTTTCATTTACTGAAAAAAATCAATTTTATTATGATAAAATGCCGTAACTCAAGATAAGTCTTTCATCTAACAAACTAATTTTATTTAATAAATAATTAGAACTGTTATGACAAACTGTAATGAAAATTTTAAATTTTTAAATTTTGAAATAGGTGATTTTTATTTCATTTATGCCATTTTTATCAATATTATTAGGGATAAATAATTAAATTACCCAAATTTTGATGATACCTATCATTATAAATGGGGAAATAGAATGAAAAATCATCGTCATCAGTAATTGGAGTTTTTCCCGTAAACATCTTTATTTAGTATTTTAATTATGTTCCCGCGCGATGACAACTTAATGGATACGGGAATAGCAATAAGGTGTGAAAGTGCAAAATTTTGGGAAAATCGTCATCGATAATATGTCATAATTTTTTGGCCAAGTTGAACCTCTAAGGTGTCTAAATTCAAAGGGCTGACAGTTAAATTTTGGGTACCCAGGGCAGTAAAACGGTGTCATTATCCTAAGCGCTTACTTTTTACGGGTGTTTTTAATTGAATTCAATATTTAAAGGGCAATTTTGGGGCCATTTTAAGAAAAACTTCATATGAACTATGTCCATAACCCTCCTAAGTTTTTGAGATACAGGTGGTAAAATTTTCAAAAAATAAACCATTTATTATTAATATCATTTTTTCCCTTTTGATATTTTAATGCAATTTAGCATACATGTACTATGTATCAAGAGGCATTTTTTAGTGTACTATATTTTTTTTATTTTCACCAGTGGCGTTCGTACGAAATTTGTTCTGCCTATTTTGGCAGATATTGATTGTACTGATTTCTTTTAAAATAAAAAATATTTTTGAAATCCCCAATCATTTATAAGTAAAGTTGATCATTTCATTTTTTTCAATCCGATGCACGGTTTTCGCTTAAAAAAATAAAAACAATTTCTGTGCATGATCATAAAAATATCGGTAAACAATACCACCATGCAAAGGAATATCTAGATTTAATTTATCTAGGTGAAAACCGTGCGTCGGACTTAAAAAATCAAGAGATCAAATCTGTTCATAAGTTTTTTGATCCGACGCAAGGTTTTTACCTAGAAAAATTAAATCTAGATATTCCTTTGCATGGTGATATTGTTTACCGATATTGTCATGATCATGCAGAGAAATGGTTTTTATTTTTTAACGCCATGCATAGAAAATCAAATACTGGTGTTTTTAGGTTCTCTCCTTATTATTGCTGTATGGACCTAACTAACTACTTAAAAATGATACACTCAAACATTAATAAAAGCAGAAGTCATTTATGGATTATTTTTGATATTTTATGCTTTTATTTCTAATTACCATTGTCAGTCTATTTTTTAAAAATAAAATTTAGATTAGGCTATTTAAATTTTATGAAAAATATCTAATTATAATGCGTACTACGAAAAGGATGTATACAGGGTGCCACAGATTCGAGTGCATGCATGGGGATCTCGGAAACCGTAAGAGATACGATGTCGGTTAATGGCGGGGGTTGCATTTAGGTCCCTAATAACTCCGAGTAGAAAGTTTAAAATTCGAGACTTGGAGATATCCGGAAAAAAACAAAAAATTGCTGATTTCTTTTATTTTTGATGTTATTTAAAGAGATAAGGAAAACAAAGACACTTTCTCATGCCACTTTTTAAGTCTAAAAACGTAAAGAGATTTTCCGTCGACGTTTCGTTTTCGTTGAACCATCATCAACTTTATTTTTAAATGCATCTTGTTTATTGCATTTTTTTGAGCATTAAACCCAATTCAATGATGTACAACATTAATATTTTTATTTAAATAAACATATTTTTCCATAAGAGACAATAAGTGAGACAGGCTTCCATATTTATTATTAAATATTAGTTTTAAACATTTTTGAATGGATAATAAAATTAAAAAAATTAAATAAAACCCGGTCCGTTTTTAAAAAAAATAAAGTTATTATGGTCTAGAAACAGACGATGTAGAAATCCTCGCTGTTTGTAAACTTATAAAGGGGTAAAAGTGTCTTTTGTTTTCCATATCTTTAAAACGTCGAAAAAATAAAAACGAAATAAATTTCTTTTTTCCCGGGAAATATCTCAGTCTAAATTTTACAACTTTCGTCAACATTGTTATTAGGCACCTAATGCCCAACTTTGCCATATTATTAATATTATCTCTTATTTTTCCAAGGGTCCCACCATGCACTCAAAATCTGTGGCACCTGTTTTTCATTTTTAAGAATTGGTATGGATATATCCCCGCAATTAATCTTTGGGACGTTGAAAAATTTTTTTTAAAAAATCAAAAACAAAATAATACACCAATCATAAATTTTAATTTCAAAGGTTTTACGCATCATATTTAAAGTTACTTTTGCACGCGTTGAAAATAAATCAAAATGCTTTGCTAAATTTTAAATCTTTTTATTATATCATTTTTAAAATACAATCCCATATCGAGTGATGAACAGGGTCGCACATATAGTTATTTCCCCTTCATTATATAAGAAAATAATACTTTGGGGGGAATTTTGTAAAATAAACGGAGTAGCACTGGCAGCGTAAATTTTCCCCCAAAAGTTTTCTTGTTTTTCTTACTTATTTTCGATCAAAATTTTTCCCTTCCCCACAAATTTAAAACCCCAGCCCCCGTGTCTTTCAACTCGATATGGGCTCCTGAATCCGCAAAACACCGTGTAGTGTCCAGGGTAAGGTGTTTGCATTAGGAAGTCAAGGAATTCGGGAACCTTTTAAGTATAGAACCAATAGTTTTTTATGTTGGTTGTATGTGCATTTAAAAATTTTTTCGCGATAAAAATCCATTTGATCGATACTACATAGACGTAAACTTACTTTTACAAAAAATTATCCCAAAAAAATAACTTCTTTTATATTTTCCCTTTATTTAAATATCTCAACATTGATTTTTTTATTGAAATGGTGATTTAATAACGACATGGGACCCTCAATGTCTTTATTTGTAAATAAATTAACTCTTCTCTCCTACAGGCTCCAAAAACGATTAACAATACTTTCTTTAATAAATAATTTTCGTCGTCAGCTTCTTTCAGGAACTTTTCAACCTCTTCTTTGGAAAATATTTTGGGCTCGGTTTATAATTACTTGACTTTTTTTATTTAAGAAATGCAATAACATTGGTATATTTACTGATGTCCATATTTTTACTGAGATAAATTGTAGTGCGCATCATTGAATAAATACTCCATAAAGTAGAAGGGGCACATTTTAAAGATAGCTGAGACAAATACGCCAACATATATTTTTTAAAATATTCGCTACCTTTTTCTCTGCGCACCAAACATCCAATTTTTCGTAAGTTTTCTGATACAATTTCTTCTATTTCTGAGGAATTAGCGTGCGTAAAGCAGCTTCTGTTTCATTTTCTATTACGGAGTTTTCAGATTCTTTAAAATTATTCTCGTAATCACGCATATTTGGATTTAAAAATATGAAATTTATACGTTTACCAATTTCATTGACCAATCGTGACTTATTTTGGCGATCATAAATAAAGCTTTTCAAATGAAATTATTAACACATAGATTTTACGAAAAATATTGTTCAATACAAGTTGCAAAATCAATTTTAGGCATTTAAAGTATTATCAAACTCTTTCAGCCTCGTTTGGCAATCATCACATCGCATGCCTAAAACACTACTTCTTCGCAACATGTATTGAAAATAGCTATTCAATTACTTTTGTTTATAAAACTTCTAGTGGACCAATTGTATTTTGATCATGACGTTATTATAATTTGGACAGGATATGTCAAAATAAACCTTTTTAATAATAAGATAATTTAAAAATCCAAGAGCTACCACATGGAATCAATAGATAAATTGCACTATTCTCAGAAATTCAACCCATTTTAGATTTATATCAGTTCAAAAGAACAAACAAAAAAATGTTCTTATTCTACAATGCATATCATTTAAACGTAGATCATATTCATGCAAGGCAAGTTTTGGCAACCTAGACGTATTTATAGATATTTCGGATTTTTAAAATATTATTCCAACCTTATCTTGAGAATAACATGATATATAACAATAATAATACAGTATTACTTACCTGGAAATGTTTTCTCATCGTCCTCAAATTCGGTATAAATCGAATGATATACATTTTTTACCGATGATATCCATGTTTTAAGTATTGGTATGCTTTTATCAATATTGTGATCGCTACGAATCCTATAAGCAAAAAGAAACCTTTATATACTTCCAAAAACTATGTTAAAAGAAAAACAATTTCAAAAAACTGAAAAAATAGTCGGGAAACGACCCAAAAAAATTTGTCAAAATTTAATGTCCAACGCATTCAAAGTGAAACAGCACTTTAAGGCACCTCTTTGCAAAACCTGCAGTCTATCCACCCCAACCTTTTTAATTCCGTAAATTTTAACATATACAAGACAGCCTCAAAATTATGAAAAAAAATAATTTGATAAACTTGTACACAGACTATAAATAAAAAACTTTTAGTCAATATGTTTATCTGGTTATACATCTAAGAACGTCACCTTATCCCTATTTTTATTTTTTTATCAAAACAACATACTTTGAATTTCACACATAACTGCTTCGACGGCTTAACTTAACCGAAGGGGTTGCCGTATTTTTGAAATCACGTAAATGTATGCTGTGCCATCTAACAGTCGTTGACAAACTACTAGCAAAATGAGAGATTTCTGATATACCTGCTCAGCAATTCGAATATTTTAAAGGATGGCACTACCAATACTAATAACCGCGCATTCACCATTGATTGTTATTTGCTTTTTTAAACTTCATTTAGAGCTCATTCAGAAAAACATAAAATTTATTTATACAGAGTGCCAGAAAAATTCCTACTATACTGTAGAACAAGTTGACACTTAAAAATAGGCAATGCTTAATTTATATAAAAAATATTCAACAAGTTATTATACTTTTATTATTAACAAAATAAAAAAACTGTACTATTTCTATAGTATGATTTTAAATTAAATTCTTTTTAAGAACTTGATACTTAAAAACAAAACACTTTTGATATTGTAAAAACTACCAAAAGCAAGAATCTTAAATTAGACTTACTATTTGAAGCAAAAAGTATTAAAAAAAATCATCTAGTAATATCTAGATTGGGAATAGAAACAATTTAGTACTTTAAAAATCCCCAACAAATCTTCGCATCAAACTTATAATGGTTTTATTTATTTATTGCTTGTGCTTTAGGACTGATTTCTTGAAGGCTTGAGTTCTACCTACATTTACATTTTCTGACCTCTTTATGATGCATAGTATTTAATTAACAATTTACTGTTATTCTATCATTTAGTTTTGTATTAGTTCTTAAACAAATGAAATAAAGCAAAATACACCACTGGTTGGTAGGTGGAGGTAATTAGTAACTGTAACTATATTAGGTTATATTATAAACATAAATATAAAAATATCTTACTTACCATATAGACATACGTTCTTTTGGATAATTAAGCCTTTCCAAATTTGATAAAAAAGTAGGGCAATGTATGCTCTTTATTCCTAACCAAAATAGATACTAAAATAGTTGGTTTCTTCAACTGGGAGTTCAATGAACCGACAGAAACCAACAATAGAAATTAAACACCTATAGCTTTCATTCTGCAGTATATTTAATTTAAATTTTGCTTTCAAATCATTGTTAAATAATATTTAATTATGTTTTTAAACAGAAACATTTCACAGCTGATAGTGCGCACCATGTTTTTGTGTAGGTTATAAATAAATTAAATGCCGCCTACTAAACAAGTGAGAATCAGGATTATCGAATAAATAGGTCAAGCAAGTAAATAGGCATAGTTGTTTTTATTTATTTATTTATTTATCAAAAATGTAATGCACTTATAAATTGTTAAATTCTAACAATCTATATACACAGTTCTTTTTAAATTTTAAAAAGATTATATAAAATGTTATATAAATTATATAATTAAAAATAATAACAAGAATGGTACAATGGGTAACAAACACTGGAGGTATTTATAGCTTAAATCAACTAAGTTTTATTTTACAACTTTTCACAGTTCTGGGTTAACATGTATAAAAATCACAATATAAACGTAAACAAGTAAACAATATAGTCCGGGAGCTGGTGAACTATTTTGAGTAGGTTATTGAGGCACTTTGAAAATTTGTGTAATGTCCTTAAAAGACTTCTAAACATAAAAGTCAAGGTCAGTTGAAGGGAAGCGGCCCCCTACCAACCCTTAATTTTTTTTAATTCAAGGGTTGGTAGGGAGCCGCAACCCTTCTGCCAGACCTCGACTTTTATGTTTAGGGGTCTTTTAAAGACAATAGTATACATTAAGAGTTTAAAACTGGTTATTTATTAACGTAAGTTGAAAATAATAATTAATTTATTTAAAAATCCGTAAATAAAAATGCATTTTTTAAACGTTTGTCACGGGACACAAAACGCTCCTGATTGGTGGAGTGTATGATGACGCCACCTGCTTGTAAACCTCGTTTGCCTACTTGCGCCTACTTGTGATATATTAGCTTTCGAAGCTGTGTTAACATATTTTCCTATATTATAGATTGTTTTTATGTGATTTATGCTGTCAAGTACTTTTACAATGGACAACAATTTTGTAAAAGCAGACAGCAGAAACCTGCCCCAAGTAGACGCAATGATGGTCGGATTATTTTTCAAAAATAATTCCGACCTTTATTCGGAGCTAAAAAAATGTGAAAACAGCAAAGTAAGTATAATAACACTTTAGTGGTAACTTAAGCTATATCATAAGGAAGTGAAATAATGATGAACTTTCACAACAAGCAAGAACTTTTATAGGTTATAAATGTTAAGTTAAAACAAACAAGTTAGTCGGGATCTGCTTATTGAAATTATAAGACTCCAGCTACAATTTTTAACTAATATTATGGAAAACAGCGGAAATATTCGAAGTGAGTTGCAAGCAAGAGACATTCTGTTAAAAGCATTAGAGGTGTTATAAGCTCAAATCAATAACGAAAATATTTACAATCTGAATGTAATTATTTATTACAAAATATAAATATTATGTTTACTTGCATCGAAATGGTCTTCACAGAAGAAAATATTTGTACTATTAGCTATTCATTAGATCCCTCAGAAAGTTGCAACCACTTTTGCCACTTCGACATTCTTTTGGAACACTTACAAATAGTTCTCGAGTTTTTAACGCGTATTTGTACATTTTGGAACAACACACATTTGTAACTCAGTTTGTTACATAAATCACTGATAAAATTTAAATCAATCGCACTTTCTTTTTGTTTGCAACAAATGTTGATGGATGATATGTGCCATAGATCAGAATACAGGCAAGTGACGTCACTCTACCTCATTGCAGCATCTTCAAAGTGACGTTTTGGCACGCTTTAAATATTGAATTTTATTTAGTATTTTTTTAGAATATGTACAAAATTAAAAAAACAACTTTTACTGGGTTTCTTAAACTCTACTACATAATATAAAATGGATTTTAAAAACCTGTCAAATAGCCTATTATACAAATTCTCAAAGTGCCTAAAAACCTACTAAAAATTCTACACCAGCTCTCCTACTAACAAGTTATCATTTTAAATTCGTTAAACCGTCCTTCACATTGGAAATATTGTGTTTGCCGATACAAGTGTTGTCTAATTAGCAGTTAAGAAAAAGATTCTAATAATTATAGAACATCTCTAGGACGTGAAACTTTGCATAAATCAGAGTTGCAAAAATTAAGAACTTTATTAATAATAACCAAAATGTAAAACTTAAAAACTATTTCAATGGACTTCTGGCCCATCGTATAGACAGATAATAAATATTTTTAACAAAAAATCAAAGAGTATTGTTTTTTGAAAATATTAAATACTGTAAAAAATTAGGCAAAAATGCTGTGGAGGTATATCCGATCTAATAAAACTTAAATTCAGAGATCCTCTGTATAAAAAAAGGTTTATAAACGACTTGAGAAGAAATATCAGATCCTAAAAAAAAGATAAATAAAACGTAGTTGATTTTAGCATCAGTTCTATTAACTTTCAGCATTCCTATTACTATCTTCGGTAACTAAAATATTTTCGGCAGTAGGAACAACATTTTCTGGCTCGATTTTCTTTTCTTTCGGCCTTTTTTGCGCATAACTAAGTGATTTTTTGTCGAAATCCAACGCCATAACACCTAGGTCTCCACTATATCTATTTTTGGCAACCTAAATATAAAAAATAACTGTTACTTATAGTGAGTTTAATTTAAATGTATATCTGGTGGATTTCACCAATTTCTTGATTTGATCCAAATATATTATTTGAGTTATCTATTATCTTACTTGTAAATATTTTTTCCCCCTAACGGAAGTCAGTCTTTTGTCTTGAATAATAAGCACATTATCAGCCTCTTGAGATGCTTTAGCGCCCCCAAAAATTGAACTTGTCGTAAGATCTTCGTCATCTCTCTCTTTCCTACAACAAATGGAAGCAAAATTCCTAATGTGTCCTTGTTAGTAATGATCAGATCCACTGTAAGAGGATAGGTCCGACTTACAGCCCACAAAAAAACTCTGCTTATTATTTTTTTTAATATTGTATAGTGAATCAATAAACCTTACACTATCTACATATCTCATCAAATTTAATGGACTAATATTGGTAAATAACAAATTTGCTTAAGTCGAGTATTTGCATAGAAACAGACGGGTAAAAAATGCTGAGATGTCTTCAAATTTCTTATTTTTATTTTATCAAGGGGCACAGTGTAATATACACACGCAGTGCGTTTATTACACAAAAGGTTTCAACGGATTTTTCCCTTATCATAACTTCGTCATCGTTCCACATAAAGGTATGAGATTTGATGTATAAACTCACATGTTCTAATTACCGAATTCCGGTCAGAAAATCTCAGTTAATATATTCCGATCATTAATATCCCATACAAAAATATCCCTTACAAAAAAATTCTATGGCAAAAACTTACTAATACAAAAATATCCTTATCTTTCCCATTATGTGTAACCAAAACTAACCATCATCTTCCATCCTATTCTTGCCATAGGATTTTTTTATGGAATATTTCTTTTATAGGATGTTTTTGTCAGGGAATTTTTTTGTATTGGATATTTTTGTAGGGGATATAAATGATCGGAATATATCTTTCTAGGATTTTCGGACCGGCCCCGGCCCGTAAAATTTTTGGTGGTCAATCAAAGTGAAACTGCAGAATTTTTGAAAAACTTCTCTGCCATTTTGAGGTAAAAACCCAGCAACTTTATGCCTTGCCGTTATTTTTAAGTCTTTGCCTTATTCTTCTTTTGCTCAGTTCTGAGCTTGTATCTCAGCTCTGTCGATGCGACAGACATCGATAAGGAAAGACTTTTTTTTAAGAGAGGTGACTAATTGATCAATAACTTTAGTAGTTTTGCTCTGATCGACTTCAAATTTTGGGAGTATATTCTTGAGATATTTAACTTAAAGAAAAGACACAAAAAAAATGATTTCTTAGCCTTTCTCCCTCCTTAACCAGCATTGTCTGAGTCCTTACAGTTAATAGGTTTCTACAGCTGTTATTTTGCCTATTTAGTAATGACTACCATTCCCTATTTTTGTATTTTTAGTGATTTAAACTATCATTAATTCTAGTCTGAGTCCATTAAATCCATGATTAATATATCATCATCATACCTTGGATGTATAACTCAGAGTCACATGACAATTCTTCCGGTAGCAAATGTCCTAAAGGCTGCAATAATGGCATCTTGTTTCCAAAACCTATCCATGTGCTTTTGTTCATCTGACATACCCATCATAAACTGTACATTGTCAATTATTAAGTGCGCTATATCATGGATATAAGCTGCGTGTTCAACTGCCTGCAGAAAATACTCTGTGACATTTTAACTAATAACTTTCTGAAATCGCGAATAATTTTTGTTTAAAAGATTTTCCTTTTTTATTAATAAAAATAATTAAATATGAACTGTTGTAAGAACAACAAAGTTTGAAATGAACATTAGTAAATTGTAATATAATAGTAGATAAATTAGCTCCACCTGCAATTTTTGATACTTCTATGGAAGATAATATGATATAAATATAGTTTTTACCTCCATTACAACTTTTATACTTTGCTGCCCATGAAAAGTCATAAAGTAAATAGGTAACCTTTCAAATTCGTCAGCAAATTGGTCAAATAAATGCAAATTTTCATCCAAAGGTACGCCGGCCATCTGTTGAAGCATTGTTTTAGCTAATCTTGCATTTCTTATCTCAAAACTGCCCCATAATGTATTCACCTGAAAATACCAAAAGTCTTTTAGACCATTTTACTACCATTTTAACCAAAAACTTCGAAATATTTGACTTAAGATAGTTGACTCGCGACAGTCGTAGACAAAAGTATCGCCTTATAGTAAGTAAAGCACGGCCCGTCCATAAGTC
Source organism: Listronotus oregonensis (assembly GCA_019359885.1). Classification (NCBI taxonomy): domain Eukaryota; kingdom Metazoa; phylum Arthropoda; class Insecta; order Coleoptera; family Curculionidae; genus Listronotus; species Listronotus oregonensis. Next base: position 113,637 of record JAHBCN010001849.1, on the reverse strand, counting down.
AAATCGAGACTGGGATGAACATCTTTTATCTTCGTCTTCCTTCATCCCGCCGAACTCGCCATCTCTAACAAAAATTGATTTTGAACGGGTCGGGATTCCCTTGAATAGTACCAGTAAGGATCATTATATTTTTTTCTATTTCAGTTTAATTTGTAATGCAGTATTTTAAATGTACCACGAATTTAGCGCTGTTTCAAATAACATCGAATACGCTTTATCTAGTAGTAAATTAAACACTGTTTAAAAAACATTTAACATATTTTAAATTTAAAAAAAGCAAACAAATAACGCCAAAATAAGAAATACGATAAAAAATATCAAATTTATATCGCAAATTCTTAGCATATACCAGGTTATGTAATCGTTAAAGCGGAGCGGGTTTTTTATATATTTTAATTATTTATTTTCAATAATATCGACTATTTTTCTTACCCCTTGTAAGGCTAAATCCAAAGAATATTCACTAATAAAAGTTGTTTTTCCACATCCCGTAGGTCCAGTTAAAATAGTCAGTTCACCTCTTCTGTGCCCCTTTAGAATCTTGTTTAGAGTTGGATATCTTTTCCATTTCACTCCTTGAACCTATAAGGTACATAAAAAGAGCAGTGTAAAAAATTAAAATTCTATATTTCAGTATTTATCTTTTTTTTATATTACTTATTCTCATTATCCCAGAAAAAATTAAAACCGTACAATATCCCTTTTTATATTTACTATACATTAATTATCAAATAAAATTAATATCTACTCATACATATAGCCCAGGAAACGAACTATTTTGCCTAGCATTTTTTTCAAAACTCATATGATGACTTGAAATTTTGACAGTAGGTAGGATATAGTCCAAGGATCAAAATCTATATCATGCCGAAGGGCGCCTTTACCTTGGGGGTGGTTGCTAAACCACCTCGGGGGTGGAATTTTTTTGATATTTTTCATGTTGACCACAGAAATCGATAGAAAAATGATTTCTAAGCAAAATATGATTTATGCATTTTTTGTAAAATGCATATTTTTCGAGGTACTCGCTATCGAAAGTCGGAGTTTTTCGTCAATAAAATCAATCGGTTTTTTGCAAATAACTCGAAAAGTATGCATTTTATCAAAAAAATTGTAAATATCAAAATTGTAGTTTTTAAAAAAAACGAATAAAATGGTTGGGACCTGACAAATCAAGTTGTGGTTTGTTAAAGGTTAACTGTTATTCATCAAACACAAAATTTCAGAGAGTAAGTTAAGCTTAATCCCAAATTTTCATGCAAATCTATGCATTTTAAAAAAATTGACAGGTTTTGCACTTTTTCAGCTTCATTTTCTAGATTAATATATCTATTAGATTTATTTAAAACATAGGTGTATAGTCAGATATGTATGAGGGCTGCCCGATAAGAACGTGGATATTTCGTCGGAGAAGGGTATATAGTATACACAGAGCGAGATAGAATGGCGTTTTCTCTCTTTCGCACGGTGTTCGCACTGCCGAGCGACGAGGCTATATCTAGGTAGGTATATGATCGAAGGACTAGGCTCTCAAAAACATGTCGGTGGACGGTATGGCGGATAGAGGTAAGGAGCACCATTTCTTATGGCTGTTTAGCTCAAAAAGTGGCCCCAGAATTGCATTAAATAAAGAGGCGCTGGTGTAGCAAAGGGTATGGTGTGAACTTGACCGTAATATATAAAGTATAGTTTGCTGAGAGAAGTAGTAAAATATTTAAAGGCGTATAGGCTTGAATAATTAATTAATGTATAGTAATCGAAATGTAAATGGCTTACGTAGTTGAATAAAAATTCAACCAATTTAACCTAACAAGTAAACCATTTGGTACTTTATTTAAAAATGGTCCTCTGGATATCTATTAAAAAAGTTGATATGTGGCATTTTTAACTTTATTGAAAAAGTGATTAAAAAGTTTACTTATGACAAATATAGAAGAATAGACTTTTATTTCAAAAAACAGAGTTAGTGTATAGTGTATACATATTTGCTTATATTATAGTCTGAATCATCATCTTACCATCTGTTACAACATTTGAGATCTTAAATTAAAATATTCTATACAGGATGTTCAAAAAATGCAGGGTTAAATTTCAGGAGGTGATACCCCATTGGAAAATATAAAAAAAAAAGTTTCTATAAATGTGGGTCCAAAAATGTATAATTTCTAGTTAAAAAAAAATAGGTTTTTTGTAATTATCTTAAATATCCTGCAGTCTTGTCAGTGTTATTTTTATTAATAAGGGCCTAATATAGGCCTAATTACATAAAAATATTAAGTCCAGTGAAATCTAGGGGGACACATTAAAAATAGAGGTGAAAAAAATGTACGCCCCTGACTTTTTTGCAATTTTTATATTTTTTTTTTAGATTGAGCAACTAAAAATACAATATTTTTGTCTCCTAATATTTTTCCTGTCTTGCTTCCTTTTCAAGAAAAATAAATAAAACCAATTTACTGCAAGTCTCTGGGTACCATTTAAAAAAAAAACTTTTAAAAAATTAAATTTTAATTGGCAACTAGAGTCAACTATTAATGGGGTCCAGAGACTTGGAATGAATTGGTTTTATTTTTATTGTTTTATTTTTTTTATTTTTTTATTATTATAATTTTTTTTTTTTTTGAAAACAAAGCAACATAGGAAAAAATATTTAGGGACAAAAAAGTTGTATATTTAGCTTGATCTAAAAAAAAATAAAAATGGCAAAAAGTCAGTTCATACATTTTTTCACAATTATTTTTTTAAACACAACACATATATTTTTTATAAGGGATCCCCTGAGACGCCACTGGACTAAATAAGTTATATTTAGTTAAGGGTAAATTAGGCCCTTATTACTAGAAATAACACTGACAAATTTCAAAAAAATCGGCTACAGGGTATTTAACTCAGTATTTAAGATAATTACAAAAAACTTATTTTTTTTTAAAGGCTTAACACCTAGGTATCTTAGAAACTACCCTTATTTATAAAAAGTTTTTTAAAAATATTTTTCCATAAGGAATCACCTCCTGAAATTATGCCATGCATTTTTTGAATATCCTGCGTATGGTACCTTATCAATGTTCTGCAAATCAGACAGCACGTCAGCTCGCAAACTTCCAAAAGTTGTTATACTTTTATGCCACATAGCCTGGGCCCCTGCAACTATGCCTTTGAAATCCTGAATTTGTTTTAGATGAGGTAAAAGCTCATTCGGACGTATTAATGAGCATCGTTTTTCACCTAGTTTTCTTGCAAAATGTCTTGCTGAATCCCACGATTTATTATCACTGCCTAACCACAAAATTATTTTTTTAAATCGCTCGAGACTCGGTAGAGCATACTGAGATAAGGTATTGACACCGTCCGGTAAACACACTATATTTGCATTTAGTTTTGAGTTTAGTAACACTAGAAAATCAGAAATATTTGGACTAAGATGGCTGTGTCTTTACTTTTTGGTACTCGAGCTGTCAAAGACCCCCACACTGTAAGTTTGGTAAAACAGTTAATTGTTGGCTGTACAATGTAAAGTCCTGTAACCCACTATTTCATTTTCTACGTTTTCTAAGGGAAAATATAAAAGAGTGTTTTTATCGTTGTTCTTATATCCAAGCTTTCTATAGAAGTGCTTGTTATGGCCTAAAACAATAAAATAAAATTAAAAGCTTACAAAAAGATAATTCTAATTTTTGTATACTATTTAATTTTAAACCAAATACTTACTGGAAGTTTAAACTTATTTAAAATCCCCAAAAGTTCCTCTTCATTTAATAACTTCAACTCAGTTTGTACTATCTTTAATTTGTTTGAGAGATTCATTGATTTTCTTAGCTCGCTAAAATCATTTTCAATTTTTCTTTCATTTTGGATCGTTTAGTCTTCGAAAGGCTTAGCGAGCCTCTAACTGATCCCACTGACCAGTCTGTTTACAGAAACTACACATAAACATTCCTGTAAAATGCAATTATAAATCACACATATGGAACACTGAAAAGAAGTGTTATGTTACCTGTAGTTTTATTAATATATAATTTATTTGTGGATATTTTTGCATCCGTTTTAATACTTTTACAAATAGTACACTTTGTTATAAAACATGTGTATCCTTCTTCAAAACTCAAACCATTTATAGTTAAAGTTTTTTTAATTAAAGCCGTTGATACTTCTGGTATATCTTCGAAAGCTACATCATTGTACCTCTTTATGGCGGTTTTTAAAAATATTCGATTTCGTAGCAGTGTCGCATTCATTATTTTAATAAATTGCATAGTAACCAATTACATATATAAAATAATGGCATTATTAATGTAAAAATTAGGTAAAATTGTGTAATATTAAAAAAAAATTATAAAGCTATTTTAAAAAACGCGGAAAGTTGGGGTTATGTTTGCATAACCTTATTGTTTCCATAATAAAGGTGAAGTTAGCCGGGACAACTGGTATGTTGCTAAATACCGAATGGAAGTTGCTATGTAAGAAATTGACTTAATAATATGTAAGAAGATAAGATTCTTTTGATCACAACCTACTTTTTTGAAAGTCACAACAAAATGTCAACCCTAAAATCTATTTGGAAATGTATGTTTTCTCCAAATTTGATCAAAATATATGGAAATGGGCCTGTCGAGGTTTGTTAAACCTTCCCATAATTGTTAAAAATAGTAACGTATTGCATATTTATTTTTAGCGATTTTACGAGCCACAACCTCTAGAAAAATGGGGTGACCAAGTTATCCATTCAGTAAGTTCCTTAAAACTTTTATTAATAAAATATTCCTATATAGTTTTTATTACTTTTTTTAATATTAATCAAGTGTTGAACTGCAACTAAACGATAGTAGAAAAATACTAAAGATCCAAACCAGTTAGATATCAGGAATTTTTTGTTATTTAGTAGCAGTACACTCCAGAACTGTATTGTAAAGTTAATTTCTATTGCAGCTCTATATTATATGGAAACTGGGAGTATATACAACCCCTTTTTGGGGCTCAATACTGTATCATAGAGGTTACTTTGAGCCCCACAATTTAGCATTTCTTTCAAAATTTGTTACGGGTGTCGGTGTCATTTTAATTGTCTCCTTTTGCATAAGAGGATTTAGCAGAGCACAAAATCCCATTTACCAGAAATTCCTAGGAGTTCTCCAGAATGCAGAAAATGATATTGTCGCTGTAAAACCGGAATTGACTAAGTATGATTTTGAATTTTGGGCATGGCCTGTTGAATATGATTTAAGTGACAACAAAAGGTAAGTATATTTGCTTTAATAATGTTATTAAAAAAAAAAACCTTAGTTTGACTGATTGGCAGTAGTATGCACCGGAGTGAAATTACCAGCCAAAAAGTGAAGTTAGCAGCTTTTTTTAAGCAGCCAATATGTGAAGTTAGCAGCTAAATTTGACAGCCTATTATAATGATTTCCGCCTGTTTGTTTCTTAGTACCCTTAAATCATTGTTTCACAACAAAAATGGGTACTAAGGTACTTTATTGCATACTTAATCACCATGCAACGTTACAGTCCTTTTTTATATTTGAATTTTTTTTTAAATATTACAAAGTACCCTTAAAAAAGTTGTTTCACAACAAAAATTGGTATGAAGGTACCTCAATGCATACAAAATTTGCATGCAAAAGGAATTTTACTTGCGATCAGTCTGACTTTAGAAAATCATGCCCTAAAGTTACAGTCATTTTTTATATAGGGAAAATTTTCAAAAAACTATAAAGTACCCTTAAAAAAAATTGTTCCACAACTAAAATTGTTACAAAGGTACTTCATTGCATACTTAATCATTATGCAAAAGGAATTTCACTTGCGACCAGTCTGACTATAGAAAATCACTCCCTAAAGTTACAGTCATTTTTTATATGGGGAAAATTTTTAAAAATTTTAAAGTACCCTTAAAAAAGTTGTTTCACAAAAAAAATTGGTATGAAGGTACTTCATTGCTACCGAATCACCATGCAAAAGAAATTTTTCTTGCGACCCGTCTGACTATAGAAAATCACCCCCTTAAGTAACAGTCATTTTTTATATCGGGAAAATTTTTAAAAAAGTATAAAGTACCCTTAAAAAAGTTGCTCCACAACAAAAATGTATATGAAGGTACCTCGTTGCATACAAAATTCACATGCAAAAGGAATTTCACTTGCAACCCATCTGACTATAGAAAATCACCCCCCAAAGTTACAGTCATTTTTGTATATAGAAATTTTTTTTTAAAAATTATAAAGTACCCTTAAAAAAGTTGTTTCACAACAAAAACTTATATGAAGTTACCTTATTGCATACCTAATCCCCATGCAAACCGAATTTCACTTGCGACCCTTTTCAACACTTAGTACGTGCAAGGGCCGAAAAAAATTCAAAATGAATTGATCCAACTCTGGCACCGTTCTTAAATTTTTGAACGATCGTTCTAAAGTCATAAAAAAGCTGGAAAAAATGTTGGCGCGGTACTACCCTTGGAACCACTCCTTTTTAACCCTCGAGTAAGTGCGAGGGCCGAAAAAAATTCAAAATGAATCTAAATATTTAAATCTAATTCTGTTTCACCATCAGAGTCATCATGGAGATTAATTACAATAGGATTTATGTTGTTTTGAATAGAAATGTAAGAGTCCTCAATTTTTATAATGTGCTTTAGTGAATTTTTCCAGCTCTTAACTGGTATGTTAGTAATTACATTTTTTATCAAATTTACAACACTAGGACTTAAAGTAGGTGTAACATTTTCTGCTCTGATCTTTGATTTTACTTGGTTTCACAAATGCTTCATGGGGTTAAACATACAGTGATACAGAGGAAGCCGTAAGACAGTATGCCCAGCCTGTTCAGCCAAATTATCACATACATATTGTTTTTTAATTTGCATTTGAATTTAGGACTTCCAAAAGATGCGTTTTTTGTAACTTAATTCCAAATAAATATCATTTTCTAACAAATATTCCTGGATTTCAGTTTTTGAACTTGATGAAGCTGGTGCTTTGTGTAACAGACGTCTGTGGTAGCTTGCATTATCCATGACAATAACACTGTTGTTTGGAATATTTTTTAAAAGATAATTTTGAAACCAGTTTTCAAAAAGTTCTGCACTTGTATCCTTATGATAGCATGTATTATGGTAATGCGTTTTGCTTTATTTGAAGGTGCTTTCGTCTGACAGTTTTGACTGGAATCAACCGATCCTTTGGATACTGTGTCGTGTGTATCGAACCATGTTTCATCAAGGTAAATTATGAATCTGTTTTGTAACCTATATCGTTTAATTTCTTGAAGGTAATTAAATCTCCAAGTGCGTAATCTTTGCGATTCCATTACTACTTGTCTTTTGTCTATTTTGCAGTATTTAAATCCCATTTTACCAACAACTCTATGGAGGGTGGCACGGCTAATATTTATATTGGTTTCGTCTTCGTCTAGCTTCTTTTTCAGTTTTTTCCAAGGTAGGAATAACTCCGCTTTTATAAAGACAATATATTTCCTTCTTATTGGGTCCTGATCACTATTGTCTATACGGTGAGATTGAAAATTACTACGTTTTTTTCTTTTGTTCAATTCTTCACTAATAATAATATCCCCTATTGATGATATTGGAGTTTTTGTAAGTAGACAGGTTTCTTTTAAAGCTTCTTGTTTAATTAGACCTCGACTGATTAAAGTTTCATACACATTTTTCAAAGGTTTATTGGGGTATGGTCCGTCAAAAGCCATAACGATATACTTTGAGACAGACTATACCTGACGATTTTATAATGTAATTTGTCTTGAGTGTGCTGCAGCGCTACATATACATTTAATTTGTATTGTGTTTTAAAGTTATTGTTTATAGACTTTTAGCTATGGGTTTTCTGTTATTACAGAGCATAACCTGCTTCTACATAAATTAAAATTAAATTAAATGCTCGTCGCCGCAACGATGTCAATGAAGTCAAAAACTCATTTTTGAAATATTGGTGCTTACGATCTTTTGACTGTACAGGGATGATAGATTGAACACTTATTTTGCAAAAATCGCAAATGTAACTCTTGCTCTTTGTTTAAGCCATTAAACTTTCTTAAACTGCTTATTTTCAAAATTAGGTTTTTTTTTTGTTAAGTTCTTTTGTGCTTTTGATACTTGGCCAGTTTTTTCAAGGCAAAAAATTTTAACTGACCAACGTGTTTATTTTTAGTTTACTTACAAAGAGAGTCAGTATTCACAGGCCAATATATCATAATACATTGGAATATTTAACCTCACTACCATTTAGAGCAATTTCCTATCTTGCAGTTCATAGTTTTGG